>NDXB01016569.1:97976-115405 GCA_002631895.1 Agapornis roseicollis
TTTTTTTTTTTTTTTTTTTTTTGGAAGTAGTGTAGAAAATATTAAAAACTTCTCCTGTATTGATATCTTGGAGACATTCTACTCATACGGAATCAAAACCATGTTTTAAAAAGAACACGAGGTTGAAATGAGCTATTTGATCAAGAATGCAGGGTTTCTTTTAATGACATTCTGTCATGATTAATCTTTAAAATGCAGACTAATGCGGTCAGTTTTGCTTTAGCTAGTGATCTACTTGTAATGCTGCTATAAGCTTGTCCAGTGTTAGGGTTTTTGATTTTGGTTGTTTGGTTTTGTTTTGTTTTTAAATTCCTGAAGGTAGTTGGGTACTAAAAGGTGAAGACTGGCATAAAGAGTGAAACTAAACCAAAGCCACTAGATGTTACTCTGCTCACAGTTGTCATGTTTTATTGGAGTTTTTCTTAAGTGTAATGGTTACTGTAGATATGGTCCTTAGAAATTACTAATAGCTTAAGCAGTGTAACCAGGTGGCTGAAAGAAATGTTTTTGAAAAGTGCTCTGAAATACTAATTTATTGTTTGATCCTAGGTGATGAGGAGTATCTGATTAATTTAATAGATTCCCCAGGGCACGTGGATTTTTCTTCAGAAGTATCTACTGCTGTCCGACTCTGTGATGGTTGCATCATAGTGGTGGATGCTGTTGAAGGAGTCTGTCCACAGGTGAAATAAAGTATATTAAATAGAGAAAGAAGGTAGAGAAGATAAAGGAAAGTCTTAAGTGTATTATGTAGAAATAAAAGATGAGCTGGTTTAAGAAATTTTGTAAAACTTTTAATGACAGTATACTTGAGGTATGAAAGGGTAGTTAGTTTCAAAGTTGTGCTGAAAACCTGAGCAGTGCTGGTGAGTGGGTCTAGTGACATAGGGTTGAAACAGTGAGCATTACCTACTTCTTAGGTAATGGAGTATTTGTATTGAAAAGAAATAAATGTCTTAAGGGGAATTAATTTCATATCCTTACGTGTGCTCTTAGGGTGTTGAAGAATATGCAAAATAACATTGTTACTGCTTTTTTCATGGCTTACGTTTTATAAAGAGTGTTATGTTGTTGTTGTGAGCATTTTTGCTGTGAAACTGCAGTTCTGCAGAATTTTATAATACTATGTAATCAAATGTCTGTTTTGACTGTCAAACTGTCCTTTGCTATCTGTATAATTTTAGAATTATTTTGTAATTTTCTTTAACTTTTGTGGTATTAAGCTTTCTGTAATTTTTTTTTTTTCTTAACAACTTCCTTCTAAATAGACTCAAGCAGTTCTGCGGCAAGCATGGCTAGAAAATATACGTCCAGTATTGGTGATCAATAAAATTGATCGCTTGATTGTGGAGCTCAAGCTCACCCCTCAGGAAGCATACTCACACCTTAAGAACATCTTAGAACAGGTATTGGTGCTATTGTGTCATGTTCACACAGCAGATTTTGTTGAGGGTTTTTTTCTTCCCCTTTTCTCTGTTTTTGAATTGGGAGACACTGATTTTCACTGCTTTGTAGCTGCAGTAAATTTAGTGCAGCGGAACCAATTTTTTTTTTTTTTTAAACATCATAACATCTAGTCTAATATTAAACACCTGGATACATTCATTTCTGGTCAGGTTTGATTTTTTTTTTCAGAATGCCCATGATAGAGAAGAGTGTTAAATGCCTCTTGACAGGTCATCAGGAAGAGTCTTCATTTTTAGAAATAATATGCTGAATGTTTTGTTCTTCCTATTAAATTGGCTTAGCTTCTTTGAAGATGCATTTCAGCTGCTTCTGATATTGATGGGTTTATGTAGGCATGAACTTAATTCATCTTTTAAGTCATAAATTAAGTTACTTTCAAACTTTGTGGTTTGGTTGCCCCTCTGAACTTATTTTTAAGAGCTTATCTGCCTGGTTTCTCTTTGCTCCCCTGTTGTTTGTTTGTTGGCAGTAACAAGTTTCTGCTTCACTATTTGTTGTTCTGAGACATAAAGTGTATTACACATGATACTCTATATCTCATTCACTCCTGATATGGCTGACTTAGAGTTGGAATGTACATGGTGTTTAAGTCAAAATTATAGTCTCGGCAAACTCTCTGTTGTGTTAAAATTGGCAGAATTAGACACACAAGATCTTTGCTTTAAATTGCAAAATGAATCACAGGCATGCTGTCTTAAAAAAAGCCAAACTTCTGTTTATATTTTGGTGGGGAGAGGGAGTTGTATTTTAATTGCAAGGGTTGTGAAAGAGTGATTGAATCTTGGGGTGTTTTACATATCCTGTAGATCAATGCAGTCACTGGAGCACTCTTTACCTCTAAAGTCTTAGAAGAAAGAGCTGAGAAGGAAACAGAAAGTGAAAATGTTTCAGACACTGCATCAGGAGATCAGATTTATGACTGGAGTGCTGGATTGGAAGATACTGATGATTCACATCTCTATTTTTCACCAGACCATGGAAATGTGGTGTTTGCCAGTGCAATTGATGGCTGGGGTTTTGGGTAAGCCTGGGGTTTAGTTAATGACTTTTTAATTAATTACAGTGGTTAATCTTGAAGTATTTTCAGTTGGTTTATATTTCTAAAGATTTTTTTTTTGTTTTTTTTTCTGGGATATGCAACTGTATATAGAATCATAGAATGGTTTGGGTTGGAAAGGACCTTAAGATCATCTAGTTTCAACCCCCTGCCATAAGCAGGGACACCTCACACTTGACTATGTCATTCAAGCCCTGTCCAGCCTGGCCTTGAACAATGCCAGGGATGGAGCATTTATCACTTCTTTGAGCAACCTGTTCCAGTGCCTCACCACCCTCATGGTAAAGAACTTCTTCCTTATCTATCTTGGACTTCCTCTGTTTAATTTTAAACCAACTCCCCCTTGTCCTATCACTACAGTCCTTGATGAAGAGTCCCTCTCCCCAATCCTTGTAGGCCCCCTTCAGTAGAAACTGAATTTGTACAAAACGGAACCTTCCTTGTTTTTACCTAATGGCAAAATTTAAAAGAAAACCTTTTATAACACTCCCAGTTACAGTCCATGGTCCATGAGGAACATGAACCAGTCAAAGTATTTTATCTCATGAATATAATCAGTTCTAATGTATTATTAATGCTGTACAGCTGAAAATGCTGCCAGCTTTGAGATCTGTGTGATAGGGACCTTTGTTTTACTTCCACAGAAGCTGCTGGGCCCATATAGTGACCAGCCTAGCTTAGTAAACTTAGTGTTTTATTAATTGCTGATGTTTGGCAGGCTGTAATAGGCCAAAAACTGGCAGTAAAGGAGCTGTTTTACTTGTAGATTTGACCTTCCAGCTACAGGGACAGTGACATTCATAGCAAGCATAAGGCAAGCAACTGGTGTAAGGGCAGAAGTTTCAGCTGTCCAGTTTGGTCCAGTACAACTATGGGTTGCAACATTACTGTGATCTGTTTTTTCTCTACCGGACTTTGACTTGTCCTTGAAATGGCACATCTGTCCTCAAGTGTTTACGCTGATCACTCTATCTTTTTTCTGTTCTTCATTCATTCATTCAGACGCATTCATTCTTTTCTCATTGCCTAGTATCTTTATATTTCTGTTTCAGCAGTTGCTAAAGAACATTGCAGGGATGTTTATATGAGCATAAGAGTTTGGGGATAGAGCAATTTCAGAAAATTTTCTGGAGTACTCTATTTGAATTTGTGATCAATTCTGGTTTTCTGACCTGTTTTTAAGTTGTTTCAAAGGTCAGCGGGCTAGTGTAGAGACTACACCTGTTCTGATAGTTATCCACAAGGTGGAGTCGTTGTCTTCATCATGAAAACACAATTAAAAAGATATACTCAGTAATACAGTGCATGTGTTTAATATTGTGAAGCCTTTAGAAAAAAATTAGCTCTAGGATTTTTAAGTCAAAGTTAAGTTCTTAAATAAGGTTCCATGTGTAGCTTGTAGTCTAACACAAACATTTCTTATCACTGCAGCAGAGAGGGAAAATAAAATGTGCTATTTTAGTTTTACTATCTGTCATGAATAATAATGATTTATAAAATGAAAAGTCAGAGTGCAAGTGTGTTAGGAAGTTGAAAACAAATCTTCAGACTCTGACATGTTCTGTAGCCTGAAAGAGATCTTTTCATAGAGGATGTGTTTGAGGGGAGGCATTTTGAAGGCAATACCAGGGTTTTTGATACCTTTGGTAATCTGCACATTAACATGGCTTGCCAGAAAGTCCTCCATTTCCATATGGTGCCACAGTTACTATTCTGTTTTATGACGTGCAAGGAAAGAGTATTTTGATATCTGTAAGCTTTAGCTTTCCTGACTTACATTGACATTCCATGGAAAAAATGAGTTATGGTGATAAACTGTTGTTACACAGTATGTTTGGGACGTAACTGTTACAAAAACTCAAGTTTGGAGTCAGAATATGAACATTTTCTTTAGCAGATGTTGAAATTATTTAGAGGGGATTATTTTTATCCTGTGTGGATAAAGACTGGACAATTTTCAGTCTACTTTTGTTTTGGGTACTGAAAGATCCTGTTGAAGGGAATAAATGAAAACAAATAGCTAAGTTTTTGTTTTGGGAAGTTCAGAGGTGACCGAGGTTTAGCATTAGTATTCTAAGTGTGCTGTCAGGGAATGCTAAACATTAAGAAAAATGCTTCTTAAAAAAATGATGCAGTGGAGTTCTTTGTTGCAATAAGTAGAATTATAAGCTCAAAAGTGATTTAGAAGCTTTTCTTTAGACCAAGCTACTTGATATTTGCAAATAAATGATCAACTATTAAGATTTTATAGGTTACAGAACTACATTCTGATATAAACGTGGTCATAAACACCCTGTGATCACCTTTGTAATCAGAAAGCAAGCATGTCATTCTTAAATGGTAGGTGAGTATTATAGTTATTTCCATAGAAGGGAGCTTTCAGGTAGTTGTCTTCCTTTCATGACTTCTGATGATTTCTCTGTAGATAGAATTAAATTTTGTACAGATGTGAGCTGGAGAAACAAACCAATTTTCTGCCACAAGTTTAGCAGAAAAATACTTTAAATTGAACTGCTAGACACAGGGGTTTACTGTCTGGTGTATTTCCAGGTTATGCATCTCATTTGTTATAACACTGGCGTATAGACAGGTAGAGAAGAAAAATTCTCTAAAATACTGCTAAGGGCCTGAGAGCCTGTCATTTGTGGGTTTCAGAGATAAGCCTTGTGCTAATTTTCTGGGTTATTATTTTTTCCCCCAAAACCTTTAGCATTTGTTGTATGTTGGTAACTACTCTTTCTGCAGAGTGAAATGCATGATAAATGATTTAAGGTGGGATGATAACTGTCCAAGCTTTAGTTGTTTCTTTGTGTTTGCTATGCCTCTGCCAGTTCAAATATTTGTCAGGTATCTTGAACCTTATTTGTAGAATTTCTATAAGGCTGAAATCTAAATATTGGTTATAATTTAGCTTCAGATGCACGAAAGAAATGGGCCAGCTATGACCTGTCCTTACTTTTGTGATTGGAATATTGGTATGCTGGAGAGGATTGATAGGTTTTCTGTTTATTCTTTGCCAATACTATACTGGTATAAAATGCACTTAAAAAACTATGATTCTTTTGTTGAATGTGAGCTTATAGAGCATGTTTGCTGAGATTCCCCAAATTTTAATCCTCTTCCACTTTATTTCTTGAAGCTTTTCAAGGATTATATTAATTGAACTATCCATGTACAAGATTGTATCTCAGCCAAAAAACTTTATGCATGTAACTTGGGCATAAGGGATGTTAGTATTCTGCTGCTAGTTCAGGCTGTTCATATATTACACAGTTGACTAATTTGTGTTAATCTGTTCTCTATCCCGCACAAAGTGTGCATAAGGCTTGGACAAATCACAGGACTCCTCTCTGCTAGTTTCCTTATTTATACCTGCCATAATTCTTCATTTTCCCTCACATCCTGAAAATGTTTTAATGTTTGTTGAAGCTGAATAAAGATCGTTGGCTTTCTGATACTACTTTGTTTCATATTATGAACTGGTGGACCCTGGTTCTGATAAATAATATAATGAGGAGGAAAAGAACATTTTCACATTTTCCTTAATTAGTTTCAAGAGGTACTTCTGGACTGCCATCAGTACCCTGGGGTGAAATACACATCATTTGTGCATTTTCTCAATCAAAGCAAGCCTTTGCTATTGCATGGTTGTCGGTTCTGTTCCTAAAGATACTATTACTTGTTGGGATGGAAAAAAATTAAACCATTAGGAAGTGCCAGCCTCATCCAGTGCTATTAGTACATATGCTTTTCTCATAATCCTCAGGTGTTGAAAAATGCCATAAATATATATCTGCAGGAGCAGCTGGCACAAGTTCTCCCCCTGTTCAGAGTTTGGATTAATTTCTGGAAAACAAAAATCTCATTTTTGGTCTTGGTTCAGTACTTACAACTTATGTCTCGCTGACAGGGGCAGGTCTTTGTTTAGATGTGTAGAAATTTAAGAATTCTGGATTTCAAAGACCAGATTATCACATATCACTGTCTGTAAATAGGATTGTTCTGATTGTTAATGTAGATTTGTTTCTGTGTGCACAGGGAGCAGATACATGTATTTAGATGTTTGGGTTTTTTTTTTCCCTATTATTGCTCAATGAACATTTTCAGCAAGGAAACCATAGAATGTTCAGAACTCCCTCTTTAGGTAGAAAGCAGCCTGCTCTTAGTGACTTCTGTGAACCCCTGAATGACAGAATCAGCTTTATAACACCTGGCATTATGGTTTTCATATTATTTTCTGGATTTTATTCGTTACTAAACCAATGATTCAAGCAATTAGAAGTGCCTGAAGTAGTTAATTGAAAAAATAATTACCACCATCTGATGGCTCAGATGTAGCTCAAAGGAATACTTGTATCCTTCTGGTCATGGCCATAGTTAAATGTGTTGTGGGATATCTTTCATAGAATGAATTTGAATAATCACATAAATATTTAGAACTTTTTTTGTTATGCTTTTGAGTTTTTACTGGGGGGGGGAGGGTAGGACACAAATATTTATTTCAAATAAACAAGTTCAACCTTGAAGCTCACTTGAAACAAAACAAAAACATACAAATACTGCAGACATTTTTGAGCTATTATGACTAAATGTTTTTGCAGGTGTAAATGTTAAACAATGTGAGCTTAAGTGAAAACAGGAAAATGGGTATAAACCAAGGATTTGAGATTTATGTGTGATTTTCACATAAGCTGTCTGTTGCTTAGGCTGATAAGTGCATGTAAACAGCATTACACTTTAAGCAAGATTCATTTTGTTTCCTTTCAGCATTGAGCATTTTGCCAAACTGTATAGCCAAAAGATTGGAATCAAGACTGCAGTACTTCTGAAGACTTTATGGGGAGATTATTATCTAAATACAAAAGCAAAGAAGATAATGAAAGGTGATCAGGTAGGAAGGTTATCAGAAATATTACCTGGTTTCTAATTTTTTGTATTATTATTATCTTCCTCATTGTCTATTCTGAAAATTGACCTCACTACCTTTTCACCCAACATAAATGGAGGTATAAAGTACCTAGTATAGCCTTATATCAGCCCTTGGAGAAGAGAATATTCCAAAACTGACTGCTGAAAAGCTAGGTGGAGAAAACCTCATTTGAAGGTGCTCTAAAATGTCTGTCTTCACAAAATAAGTGACATTCCAGCTTCAGGGATTCAGCATAGAGTGAAACATACAAGATGAATGGAAGACTAACAGTACAGACAGTGCAGAATCTGTCTTGTTATAAGTGTCCTTCAACAGCTAAGGATTTAGGATATTTGTTTAGATTAGGATTTAAGATTTGGAAGATCTTTTTGGCCTTAATGAAATCCCACTGAATGCTGTACCAAAACCTGAAAAGTATGTTTGTCTTGCATTAAGTGATTCTATCAGTAAAAGTTAAGAGGGAAGGGAGTTTCCCTATTTTCATAATGCTGATTTTCATATTGATATTTTTTCATGGGTGAGGATTAATAGCTACGAAAAGAATGATAACCAAGCTCAAGGTGGACATGTTCTGTATATATCAGGCTCTTTTTCTGAAACTAAAACCCTTGTCCTTCACTTTTAAATGTCATGTTTATATTGTGCCTTCTACCATTCTTGTAATACAGGCTGTTGAAGTAGAAATGGACAATTGCCTCGATTTTGACTAAAGGTTTTTTTACATGCTCCTTAAAATAATGGTCAGTTAAAAGTGCAGTCTTAAGCCTATTCTAAAAGTGAGGAGTTGCTGGTAATTAGCTGTATGTTTATGTTCTACCAGTCAAAGGGAAAGAAACCTTTGTTTGTGCAGTTGGTGCTGGACAACATATGGAGTCTATATGAAGCTGTTATGAAAAGGTGAGATGATCTATAAAGTTTTTGTGGGATCTCTTTCCATGCTTGTTATGTATTGCTACTGTGGGGTTGTTTTTTTTTTAATCTATTGTTTTCTTTACAGAGACAAAGAAAAAGTTGAAAAGATAGTCACCTCTTTGGGACTGAAAATCGGTGCACGGGAGTCGCGACATGCAGACCCTAAAGTTCATCTTAATGCCATTTGTAGCCAGTGGCTACCAATATCTGATGCAGTCCTCTGTATCCTCAAAGAAAATACTAGGTTTTGTGCTATTGGTAATTCCAAGACTTCAAAGAGAGCGTTCACATATTTCAGGGTGTGAATTGGTAGAGTTTGTTTTCTTTTTCACATCTGTGCCTATGCTACCTGGACCTGTTTTCTTGTTTCAGATCTACAATTAGTGTTATATTTCTACCAACTTCATGCTTTTATACACAGCCTTTTTTTTGGAAAGTAAGTTATGAAACTTGAGGTAGTTTAATAGTACACTTTTATTATGTAATTTTATATACAAATTTTAGTGTTTTTCCTAAAGGATAAGCCCATCTCCTTTTCATAATAGTATCTTAGGTCTTCTGCCCATGAGCTTCTATAAGTGTGTTACGTTTTAGACATACACATTCTTAATCTGAGATCAGCCTTTGCTGTTTATCTGCAGTATAGACAGTCTTCTCATTGTTTATATTATAATATACTGTGCTATAGTAGCAATGCACAAATAATTGATGTATAAATCCTAATTAGTTCTATAAATTTTGCCCCAGTTAAGCTATTCTCAGTTTCCCAGTTTTGCACATAGGAACAGCCACTGCTACTTAACTATCCCTTCTGCCCTTAGGTAAATGGCAGAAATTGTTGACTTGGGAGGGAGCTGCATGTACTGTTACAGAGAGAGGTGGGTTTTAGCTGTCTTTTGTTACTGACAGTTACTGCATGAGGTTGATTTAGAGAAATGAACATTGAAAGCCTTTGTCTTTCTTTCATTAGCTTTCAGTAAGGAACTATAAATATTTAAATGTGTATCCTTAGCAGTGTGTTTTAGCCATGGTGTGTAATAAACTTCCCAGTCCTCTTGACATCACTGCAGAGAGAGTGGAAAAGCTGATGTGTGTTGGGGCTAGAACATTTGATTCCTTGCCACCAGAAACTCAGGAACTGAAGAGTGGTGAGTAGGCATTCTCCCATTAACATGGAGTTTGTTTTTGTCTTGGTAGTTTTGTTTGTCTGTGGATCATAAGATGTGTAGTAATCTCTGCTTTGGTTTATAATTATTTTATTTCTCATAACTTTCTTGATGTTGGTCAGTGAACTGTGATAATATTATGTGTACCTGTATATTTTTTTTTCAGTCCCATGTATTCATGGGTTTTAGACAACTCAAGCTGCAGGTGATGTAAGGTCTAAGACTCTGAAACTGAGTTTTTTGAAGAATATGAGAACAGTACTTGGTTTTAGTTCTAAATGTAGAAGTTATGTAATTGAGAATTCAATGTTACCAGCTTCTGTATTAAAATCATTAATATTTAGCTAGCAGAGGTTGGAATTTGAATTTTATTTTTACAACTATATTGATTAACTAGACTCAGCTTTTGATAATTCAAAATAAAAAGCCTTTTTTGTTGAATTTATGGCGAAGTAGTTTGTGTACTGAAAAAAATTCGTAAGATACAGCTTAGCTGTTACCACAAACATTAGCAGTAAGAATTTCAATGTTTCAATAGCTCAAGGTTTTTGATTTTTTAGGTAATTTGTATATTCCGGAATGGTAAAAGTTTAACAAATGAAAACAAGAGCTAAAAGAGTTCCAGCGCAATAAATAGGTTTTGTTACCCAGAGTGTTAAATGAAGATATGAAATCCTGGTACTTTGAAGTTAGTGTAAGTTTTACCATTGACTTCATTGAGATAATGATTTTATGTCCAGTTCTGGCAGAGTTTCCAGCTTTAACTAAGAGTTCCTCTTCAAGAAGGGTTTAGTAGTGTATTCAGACAGTGCTGTGTTGAACTTTGGGATGTCTGTATGCAAAAGTAAGCAATAGGAAGTTTGATAATGACCAAGTCCTGTAAAATTAAATGACCAAGTGCTATAAAATTATAATGGGTCTGGAAAAACTGCAGTTAGTGATTTAACTTTGCTATGGCAAATAAAAATTATTTGCTAGGCAGTAATGGAAATAACTTTGGTGTACAGGATGGATGAGGAAGTAGGAGAAAACACTTTATTTCTATGCTGTTAAAAGATTTGAATGACTTTGTGTCTGTTTTAAATTTGATAATATGTTTCAAGTTGGATGAAAAAAATAATTTATGGGTATTTCCTAAGTATTGACAGAGTTTTATGTAGCTCTTTCATCCTTTCAGGAGTATCCATTCTTGCAGTTAAATTGTTAGGATTTTGTGAAGACATGAGCATCTGGATGTTTGCAGGACTTCTTCCTTCAGTTTGAAAGAGAGAATACATTGAGGAACTGAATAAATAGCTTGGTCTTCAAGCTAAGCTGTTCTGTTTTTCATTCTAATCTAAACAAGCCGAAGAACTCTACTTTAAATATCAAACCAATACGTTTAGTTGGAGTATTTGTAGTTTATCAAGAGTTCTCTTTTTATGAGTTTGCTAGTTTTATTGTGAAACAGATTTGAAGATGTGGGCAGTGTTAAGTAAATAGAGGGCAGTGATTTTCTGCTTTTCCTCTTCAATGTATCATCCAGTGAAATAGGAAATAAATGGTAATTCCTATAAAATTCATGGAAAGCCATAGTTTTGTCTATACTTTTGGGAAAAAACTGTGCAAATGACTTCATTTTATGTTTCTTCAGCTTTTATGAAATGCAGTAGTGAAGGAACAGCCCCGGTTATTGTCTTTGTTTCCAAAATGTTTGCTGTTGATGCAAAGGCATTACCACACAATAAACCGAGGTAAGAAAGTGTAACATTTAACTTTATGATCTACATTAGATACTTTAAGAAAAAAAAGTTATGTTGCAGTAAACAGGTTGTTTCTGTCCTGAAAAACTAATTCATGAATTGTTGAGATAAAATCTTTTCAGCAAGTAGAGATTTTCTGTATGAGGTGATTTTTTATTCATATTAGAATTAGTATATTTGTTATTGAGTAAACGCATTTGTTGAAGAATAGTACTTATTTCAGATATATCATCCTAATGTATACATTGTATGCTGTTTCTGGACGTTTTGTTGAAAATATGACTGAGTTGTAATGCTTTCTTAGTTTTTCGTTAAGGTTGTGTTGGCATGATCATAACATCTCCAAGAAAGGCTTCCTATTACAATTGGCATAATAGCTAAGTGATCATCCAGTCCATTGCAAGCGCAAAATAAAATAGGTTCCTTAAAGCAGTCAAAACCTTGACTTTTTGCAGTGAACTGAAAAGTATTAATACACTTTAAATCTTTTTGAAACAGCTTTTTATTGTTTAATGATCATCTTTCTTTGAGGTATAAATCTGTCTTGATTTCATTTTACTTCACTACTTTCAGCTGAAGCCATCTGCTTTTTTACAGAGGAAGTGTATTTTTTTGATGAGTTTACAAGAATGGGTTTGATCTTAACCTTGCATCCCTCTACATCTCTGAAGCATTTTCAGTAGTCAGTTTTTGTATTATCTGGCCATTTTATGTTCTTCTGGGATTGTCAATCTACAGTGAAGTAATATTGAAAATACTAATCTTTAATTATCAGACTGATTCCGAGTATAAATCTTTGTGCAGAAAATACTGTGGGTGTAGTAATATTTGAAAGCTTTTCTACTATTTTAGATTCTTTGCACACTTCCTAGATTTATTTCAGGTTTTTCGTACTATTCTTATCTATGACTCTTCCACCAAAAATCTTTCTTGCCTGTAGTTTGAGTTCAGGGAAAAGATGTGTTGCACTTATGGGTGGACCAGACACTAGATGGTGCAGTTTTGCTTTTGAGTTCTGCCCTTAAATGTATCTGGAACAGAAATTCTTGCACAGGTCCTGGTGCAGCAGAGCAGTGCCATTCCTTCTTTGTCTAGATTCATAGATAAATACACTAGTGTGGGTTTTCTCTTTTCACCTTATTCATCCCCCTTCAAGAAGGGAACTATTTTATGTATGTGGTTATATGCCATGTGTTAAACTTTTATTCCTTTAAAAGAGAGAAAAAGTTCCTCAAATGGACAAAAGAATATTCTGAAGAAATTTGCCATGTATTGTGGTTCATAATATGTGTATGACCATTTGTGTGACCATTTCAGTGAATGATGCACTCAGTATGTAACTTAGGCCTTGTCATTTACTGGTTGTATTTTCACTCTAGATAAAAAAAAGTGTTGCTGTCAATTTTATTGGTTTTCAGAACACAAATATGATTGCATTTGTATACTATAATGTTACTGTGTAACAAATCTGTAATTCTGATTATCAGTCTGGTTTGAAAAATCTCAAGATGTTAACTAAATTGAATGAAGGATTGCAGTTGTCCAAGTAATGCAGAGCTGGTCCAAAAATCCAAATAAAATTTAGATGAGTTAGATTCTGAGATTATATTGCATGAGAGTCCTGTCTATAAAAGGAGAAGACTGTCCTGGAATTCTTTCTAGGAGACTTGGAAGCATATTAGTGATGACTGTGGACAGTATGTCGTTTCTTTCTGTTTATCCAGGAAATTGAAAATTGCTGTGTCTTGCTCTGTAGTTGAGTGTAAAGTGTTTCTTGCTGGCCTTAATATTGAATTATTAAATAACTTACTAATTGGCTACTATTAAAATGAAATCACAGCCTTTTTGTTTGAGATAAGAAGTCATTATCAGCACCATGTAATTTTGTTGATGAGGTAGTAGTAACAATTTTGTTTTGAAGTCACAGTTGGATTCCATATTTTTTAAAAAATAGTAATTATAGATAAATGTGTACTTCTTGGTATTTTAATCATTAAAGTTCTAAAAGGAAGCACATCTTGATTAAATCAGAAAAGGAGGTTAGTTTTAAAGAGGAAGAAAATCTGTTTCCATGAAACAAAATGTAACAGTTTTAAACCACAGTATTATGTAAATGTGGTTCCTGAGCACATTTTGAAATATATTGACCACTGCATGATATTTGCTGTTACACAATGAAGATTGTGTTTAACAGAATTGAGTGATGGTTGTGTGGAATGTGTGACATACTTAAACCATCATTCCATGAGGATGCTCCATAAGAATGCCTGGACATAGGGAGGAACAAAGAATGCATCCGCTATGTTGATTAACAGGGGGTTTCGTGTTTACTTGTTTAAGAACATTAATATATGTTATATGTTCCATTTACATGTTACTTTTGAGAAGCCATAAATATTCTTATGTATTCTGATATTTGACTGCTGGACCTGTATGCTGGGTTGTGCATCCTTTGGAGAGGGTGACTGGTTTTAAGCATGTTAAATCTGAGATGTTTCTCAAGATTGTGTTTGGTTTTGTTTTGGTTTTTATTTATTTTTTTTTTTTGGCAAGACTTACACTTTCAGAGGGGGACAAAAAAAAGTAGATCCATGCTCTGTCATCTTCTTTTGGGTAATGTTACCTTTTAGTACATTACTTAAAAGCTGCAAATTGTGTTTTGGAGTTTTTATAGTTTAACTTATTTCTGCCATCTGCTTGTAATACTTCTTAAGCATAGGCTGGGAAAAGCAAAAATCTGTTCTAATTCCAGGTTGTACAGTAAATGATAACAAAGGTTGGACTTTTAATTAAAACAACCTGCTTTGAGACTGCTCTTGGCAACCAATATCTCCTAAGAAGATGACTTAAAAATTTAATAGATTCTATACTAAGCCTGGTATGTTTTTGCTTTTACTCTTTAAATAACAAAGTTTGTCAGCTGTTTCAACAGTGCAATACATGGGAAAATTATGGTTGTGTTACAACAGGTTGGCAGCTTATATTAGGTCTGTCTGTGGAAAGATTTGAAATTTGACTTTTATATGGCACCTGTATGTCCCTGAGTTTTTATCAGGTTTTCTGAAGAAACAAGAGTTGTGCAAACATGTTTTGTTTTCCAGTTTCTTCTGTCTGAACTTCTGAAATAATTTGCCAATTCCAGTCAAATCAGACAAAAGCGTAAATTTTTTGAAAGTCAGTGGTTGTACAGAGTAGACAAATGATGTCTACTGCAATGTCTGCAATGCTCCCTGATAAGAGAGTGTAGTGTGACTTCCTTCACTTTAGATATTAAAATACCTAAAACAAACCCAGTGGGAAGTGAGGGCAATACAGGCCTCTTTTGGAGTTATGTAATGACGCCTTGGTAGTTTAATGATGCCTGTGCTTGCTTATTAAGTATTGCTTTGTGCAGAATTAGGTGTTCATTCAGTATATGTTGTTTCTTTCTCTCCTTTCTACCTGTGTTTTACATTGAACAGCTATCTAGAACAGAATGGTTAAGTGTAGGTGTGTAAGTAAAAGCAAGTTTGGTGTTTATGTACAGAGTGTAAATGTTCCAGTTTGCTCTTCCTGAGGTTCAGAATTCTGCCTTTATCTAACCCAGTGTAAAAGAGAAACATACAGTAATTTGTTATGAATACTTTTAGATTATTTCAGTTTAAATTGTATATCAGATGTTTGTTACGATGAAATCCTCTACCAAGTTTGCAGAACTTTGTCTAAATGTCACAATGATGTGATGCAATGTCAGCAGTAGGAGGCAAACTTTTTTATGTTACTTCGTGTCCATTGTTCTTGCAATACTACTGAAGTATTCAGTAGCATTCAGTACACTGAAGAAATTCCATTTCTATTTTTCAGTGGCAATAAAGTCAATGTTCTAAAATTATTAAAGACTGCACAAGGGGATATAAAATCTGTAATAGCCTTACCATTTTCCCCTAGATAAATGAACAGGTGCTTCTATATCAGGATTTTCTTTTCTTTACTTAGATGTCACCCCGAAGCATGCATTTTTCCCATAGAATTCTGCAGGAAATTATGATATGGCCTAGCATGACCATGCGTCCCTTCCTGTGGCAGGGGGGTTGGAATTAGGTGATCTTAAGGTCCTTTCCAACACAAACCAGTATACAATTCTGTGATAACTGTTCCTTTGTTTTGTGATGTCTAAACCAACAGACTGTAGTATACTTCATCTATTTCCTTTCTGCTGTTTCCTAAAACTGTGTTGGAAAAATTGTCAGTTATGTGATTTTTACCTAATCTTTAGCTAAGAAGACATTACATTGTCATGATCAAAAGAAGTGAACATACCTAAAGCTCCAACATCTAAAAGAAATTACTGTCTTCTTGCAAGTAAATTAATTTTTATGTTTAAAGGCAGTATGACTTTCAATGACTTCAGTGTGATCTGAACCCATCATTTTTCCTTTGCATTAATAGTTTGTTCTAAAGTGTAGTTAGTGAAATATGTAGTAATAATGGATGAAATGTGGATCTCTGAGCATAATTTACTTTGTGCAGTTGTAAGCTTAAGAGAGAACTTGTAGCATTCTGGAAGAGTTTTACTTCTTTATTGCATATCTAGTATGTGAGATAAATCAGACGTCAGTGTGTTAGTCAAGAGGTTTTGCAAGGCAGTGTATGACACATTTATATGAATGTTCATATGAATAACAATATTAATTTCATTATGTATTTCAGAATGAATGGTAATTGCTATATAATACAATAAGAAACAGTTACCAAGTATTCCCCTTTGTGGGAGCCCTATAACACTGTCGTATGAAATTTTCTGTAAATCCTGATTTGGATAATTTTCAGTTTTTCATTTTGTATATACATGATAATTTGTACTGGAGTTGCCTATTGCTTTCAGTTGCAGTAGAAAAGATAGGAAATAATCTTAGTAGGTCTACAGAAATTTGTGGATGAAAATAGTTCCATAGACATCAAGCAGTTTAATCCAGAAATTAATGAGCTTCAGAAAGATTTGGAAGACCACTGGACATACTCTGTGCTGACTTGTAGCAAACATGCAGCAGTTGTGAGAGTTGCCCTTAGGGATGCTGTTGTTGGAAGTCTTTGAGTGCCAGATGGTGAGCAGAACAGCAGACAATGATTTAAGTAGAACTTAATACTGAAGAGCAGAGACATGAAGAGTAATCCAGGGGATTCTCCATAAATTACTTGGATTTAAAAATGTTAACAGAAATTACCACCTTAATTTCATGAAGGCAAGCACATGTCCATGAATTTAGACTGGTAAAAAATATAGAGAGAAGGTATTCTCAGCCACTTGACAAATATTCATGGTATGGAAGGTCTATCACAGACACTTGTTGATGGTAGTATCAGTCTTTTGGAAATGAGTTGATGTTCTGACTGTGGTGTTTCCTTTTTAAAATGGGCTGAAGATTAAAAGGTTAAAAAAAATAAATATAACTCTTTAATAACGAAAAGCTGTTGTATTTGGAGGGTTGGTTGCATGAAGTTTAGTTGTAGTACAGGTTGAACTAAATGAGTTATCCTGGGGAATGTGGGAATGAAGAAGTAGTCAGCAGTAGCTTGCCTACTTACCTGAAATCTGATGCATTTCATCATCATCATTCTAATAGTATTTGTATTATGCTGTTTTCCACATTATTATTGCCATAGTCTTTGTTTACTGCATAGTTGAGGTTAAGATGAGTTAGTCATAATGTGGTTATCCTTCTATGTCAGCTCTGTTGCTTGTGCCTGGTTCACGTGTATGGTGTCTGTGTTTTTCTGGAGGCAGGGAATCTCATTTTCTGCTTCAGAATTTTCATTTACTGTCTTCTTTGTGACTGCATAGTCCCATTTTTGTTCTTCCAATATTATGAGGCAGTAGAAGCTTTTTTTACAGAGTGAGAAAAGGGAAGGAAAGAAATACAGTAGGGAAGAAGAGGAAAGAATCTTCTCATTTGGGCAGCATTTGTTAAAAATTGATTTCCCTTCTGATTGGTTTTGCCAACAGGAAAAACTGAATAAATCAGGGTGTAATTTAAAACCGGGTGTTTTGTTTGTTGGTTTTTTGTTTGTTTGGGGTTTTTTTTGGTGTGGGTTTTTTTTTTTTTTTTTTTTTTTTTTTTTTTTTGTGGTTTTTTTTTTTTTTTTTTTTTTTTTTTTTTTTAGTTTGCTCCTGTTTT
>NDXB01016569.1:116169-129928 GCA_002631895.1 Agapornis roseicollis
TTTTTTTTGTAGATCCAGTGCCTCACGTGCATTAATCTTGTTCTGTGATCTTGAGTGTGCTACAGTTCTGTATAAGAATTTGACAATATCTTTTTGTAGTTTCTAATGATACTGTCATAAGTGTCTCATTTTATAGAAATTGATTCTGACAGAAACCAGAATGGAAGTCTAGGTTGTACCTAGTAGCTAAAGTCACATCCACGTTCAAGCTGCCTCTTATCAAATTGGGAATATAATAAACTGTGCTTATATGTATTGCAATTAATACCACTGCATTCAGAATTTTAAGGTACCTTTTTCATATTAGGGGTGACACCTATATATACTGATAGTTTTAAAAATACTGTAAAAGGGAAAAAAAGGAAGAAAACTTTTCTCTTTTACTCTCAGGATTATTTACATAAATGAAAAGTATTTTTTGACAATAAAATGTGTTGGAATTCATACATATGTCCTCATGTGTATACTATGCCATCATATATAAACTGCATTTATGACACACTTGGCTATCTCATCTGTACTTCCCTATCAGTCTTTCTCCTCTGGGAATTTTTCAGACATTCCAAACCCTTAAATAGCTTTGAACAGCTGCCTTCAGAAAAAAAAAAAAAAAAATCAATAAAATTTTTCTTCTCCACCATCTGCTTTGCAATTTGTATTGTTAAACCTCACTTCTGTCGTAAAATAAACAAACCAAACAAATACAGCAGTGTCCTGAATTTCAGAGTTACATATTCTTAATTTTGTCACAAGGATTCTTTAAGAGATTATTTTTAAAAAGAAAAAAGAAAAAAAAAAGGGAAGTTCGTAGTGGCAATTTTGCCTTTTCTGTGATATGTAATGCACCTGTCCCAGATTCTTAGTTCTGAAAGCCTGTGCTTCAAATGCTGACATTTTATCCTGGGGGCCTCTCTTACTTTTAGAGGGTTGTTTTATTTATGTATTGCTTTCTTACTCTTTTGAATTGAACATTTGGGTTCAAGGAAAGCATGAAAACTATGTTGAAGGTGATTTCCTCAATTACTAAGAAAAAACTTTATATAATTGAATGTCTCAATAAGCATTTTAAATTAAATCTCTTGCAGAATATGTTACATGCATAAAGGTATCCATATTATGATACAAAAATATCTTTAGGGCACTGAGTTGGTCTCAGCCACATAATCTTTTTAAAGCTTTCTGCCCCCAGTTAATTCAGTTAAGGGCAGAGTAAGTCCAGTAAGTATCTCTACTAGCTACACATAAAAACCTTTGACCTTTAAATAGTGTTTGCTTCCCTTTCAGGGAGCGTGGAATAGTTGATATGGGTGTATGATTCAATATTTTTTTTTTTTATTTATATACCTATTCTGTTCTCTTCCTCTTAACATTACTAGTAGTACTATTCAGGAAATTTTGAACTGTTTTTCTAAGTGTGGAAATTAAAGAGAGGGAGTAACTTGTCCAAGTAAGGACACATCATGTAGATGGGGTTTTGCTGTAGGATTATGTTCATCTTCTTCAGTTGAAGTCAACATCTGAGACTTTGTAGTTAGTTTGTCCAGTTGTGTTGTACAAATGCATGTTTTATTATAGAGAGAATTCTTCTGTTTCTTCTCTTGAGTAGAACTCCATTAAGAATATTCATATAAAGAAATGCATTGATTAATATTTTGAAAAGAAATTATTCATTAATGCTGGAAAGCAATATATATTTATATTGCTTCCACACCAAACAAGCAAGCAAAAATTGGAAGCATTGTAGTTTCATGAAAAAAAATTATATTCATAACTTAATTATTTTTTGTGCTTTTAAGCCGCAATGATACAGATTTTTTTTTTTTTAATATAAGCATCTGACACAGATTAAATTACTAAACAGAGTAGATTTTTGTTCAGAGTATCTGTAATCATTATAGCAGGAACATTATAGCAGGAACACAGATTCAGCTCTTTCATATGGGAAATTAACAGAAATGACGGAGGCATTGGAAAGAGTAGATGTGAAATCAGTTTCATTGTACTTTAGAAGATAATATCGTCACAGTTTTTGTAATATGAGGAAAAAAAACAGGATTTCAGGCAGTGCTCTTACATTTCATATAACTTTGGACAGTAACTCACTTTGGACAGGAATTGCATCAAATATTAAAATTATTTTTGTTGTTGTTGCCTGAATTTTTAATCGTTTGTCCTTAACAAAGTTAATAGCTATGGAAATGTAGCCTGCAAAGGCTTTTCCTTTCATTTGAACATATGTCATAAAGACTACTTTAAAATAACAAAGATACCACAAGTAATTTAAAATGTCAGTATTTTATCCCTGTATATTTTGAAGAAATGCTTGGTAGATTTTGTAACTATCTTGGTATAGATAAACTTAGTTTAGTACACTACATTAGTCGTAGCTGTCATTCTGAGTCAGGGTAGCATACTGGACATGGTGGAAAAAAGTTTTGGATATTGGCTTGGATCTTTTCTGAAAAAATGACAGTTCACACATCAGTGGGTGAAACTTGATTGATTTTAGCAAAAGAAACATGACAGAGTAAGAGTTTGCTAATATTAGCTGACATCAAATAGTGTGATATGATACTATACTATACTATATACTATATATACTATAGTATCATGGGGGCAAAAGGCATTCTGCATATAGTTTTACTTGTACCAAATATAGTATTCTAATTATTGTGATTCAATTTATTTTAAAATAAATTATATTTCCAAGTACTAATGTTCTAAAATACAATGTAGGCCTTTAACTCAAGAGGAAATAGCTCATCGGCGTGAACTTGCAAAACAAAGGCACGCAGAAAAATTGGCAGCAAATCAAGGAAAGGAGCTCTTGGAAAAAAACCCAAATGAAAATCCATCTGAAGTAACTGGGAACACTGGTGATACAAAAGGTATGTAATATTCAGCTGTTTTTGTAAGAGGATGTTTTATTGCTGTATCTAAGCGTTGTAAACGGGCTGAGTACCTTACAAAGAGGTATCCACATGACAGTCTAAACAGTTCAATAGATGGAAGTGAATGGCAAGTGTGGAGGGATTTATAAGAAAGCTTGTAGTTCATAAATGCTCTGACATTCCATGCACACCTTTCCCTGTAGCTTGAGAATGTGCTAGGTCTCAGTACTTAGAGTTAATGAAGATAGATAATGCTTGAAGGAGGTAATCTGCTGAAATATGAAGTCATATTCACTCTTAAGTAGAAGAGTCAGTGATTGACTTTTGACTTTGTGTATGGCGTAGAAGGATTCAGGTTTGTTTAGCTTGCTGCTGGAACCTTCCTATGGACATTTTACTAGCATGCTTTATTCCAGTATAATCTTTCATTCCTCTAAGCTTTTATGAGAGTAACTCTTTAATTATAAACAAACAAACAACAAACAAAAAATATTTAAAAAACAAGCAGGCTAATAACAAATTGATACAAAACCAGGTTATGAGCAACAAGACTGGTTTATGAGGTACAGTGATGGGGGTTTGTCTCTTCTGCCAAGTCATAAGCAATAGGACAAGAGGAACTAACCTTGGTTGCACCAGGGGAGGTTTACATTAGATATTAGGAAAGCTTTCTTCACCAGAAGGGTTGCCAAGCATTGGAACAGTCTGCCCAGGGAAGCTGTTGAGTCACCATCCTCTGAGGTATTTGAAAGGTGTGGCACTTAGGGACATGGCTTAGTGGTGGACTTGGCAGTGTTGGTCTAAGTTTTTTTCCCAACCTAAATGATCTTATGATTCTGTGTTTCTTGCTGTCTATTCAGGTGTCACCAGATGTGATGTGATAATATCTATTTTTTTTTTCTTAAGATGATGAGGCAGAAACTGGTTTTATACTTTGTATATTTTTTTAACTTTGATTAGGTGAAGAGCAAAAGCTCACTGGTCAAGCAGAGTGTGAGACCTCCAAGGCAGTGAAACAGAAAGCAGACAACAAGGAGTCTTTCATTGCTTTTGCTAGAGTGTTCAGTGGTGTGGTGAGAAAAGGGCAAAAGATCTTTGTTTTAGGACCAAAATATGATCCTGCTGAGTCTTTGCATAAGGTAAGTGGTGACAATGAAATAAAATTAAAAAAAAGTAAGAAATTCAAAAAAAGTATCAAAGTAATAGTGGTATTAGCTGATTGAGCCTGTAAACTCCTTGTAAACCTTAACTCTTCCAAAATAGTTCAGTGTTCTATTAGCTAGCAATAAATCTAGTATGTGCATACTTAGAGTCAAAGAAAACTTGCTTAGGAAAAAACAATACTTTGTGGAACAGGAAGGGGTGTGTAATAGCATTGAAAAAAATGGTATGAAATGTTTTGAGGTTGTGACTGTAGAAGTTCATTAGTTATGAATTTATTTTGAAATGTTTGTTTCATCAGTGACAATGAAAAGTGAACTAGAGGTAGCAGACACCTAAATTATCAAAGAAAGCATTATTTTTTATTTTCATTGTAACATTCGCGTTTTTGCCACAAGACTTCATTTTTGGAAGGGGAAAAATACAGTATATGTTTTTTAATACTTAACTTTTGAAATGAAAATGCTTTAGAATGTTTTTCTTAGCTTTGGAACGCAAAGACGTTTTGAGGAAAAATTTTTTTGTTATTATTAAGTGAGAAATATTCAGTACTGGTTGTTTTACTCTATATATAGCTGTCATCCCAGTCTTCTGCCACACATGATCTGCCATTAGTACCTTATATGACTGCCTGTACACTGGAGAATCTCTACTTGCTTATGGGAAGAGAACTTGAAGATCTTGAAGAAGTACCTGCAGGAAATGTTCTGGGTAAGATGTAACTAGTGTTTAATTTCCTAGAAATGGAATCCTTATGTAATCCAAAATACACTGATTTATTTTTTTATCTGATTAATGATAAGAAAACTTAAATAAATCTATGAATGGTTTGAGGCATGTTGTGTGTCAAAAAATGAAGGCACTCAAACTGTGGTTTCTGTGAACTTTGTATTGAGGAGGGGAAAAAACATGTATGACTGGGAGAAAACTAGGGGTTACATTAGCCTGCTGTCTTCAGGTTAGAATATTTTCAGGTAAGCGTTGCTGTTAGGAATTGCCAAAGGTGGCAATAAGGTCTCTTATTTTATAAATTACATGGATTATTTATAATATTTTCCCAACAGTGGAAATTCTGTGATATGACTTCTGTAGTGAGCAGATAATTGTAAGTTTTATGTGTGGTCTTCTTGAACTGTGGTACTAAAAATTATTTCTTTTATGGCTGTAGAAAATTTTGCACTTTCTCCATGGACAAGTTTCAAAGTGGCAAGTTGTCCTAATCATTCAGTTCTGCTGTTTTGTGCCAGATTCTGAGCTGCTTTGTTCTGGAGTACAAATAGTATTCTCTACTTTCTTTTTCCATCGTTTGTATTTTTAGTATCAGAAGTGGTCTTTAAAACTTAAGAAAGTGTAAACTATAAAAATTATTTGGTTCTTTTTCATTGAATAAGACTGTATGACCTACAGGAAATGAGAAGATTTGTATTACTTTCATGTCTATTGTCCAATTTTTAGAAATGTAAATGCATAGTAAATGACCAGTAGGTGTACTCTCTCAACTCTGGCTGGATTTTGTAATCTAGGCAGTTAACCTGGTTGCTTTTAGCATGTGCTTGGCATTCAGAGCATAAGTAGTTAATTAGATTTATTTGGAATCTTAATATTTTAAAATTCTGAACTATATCTTACTCTAGTGTAATGCCCAAGTTGACCATTTTCAGTATCAAAATGTATTAAGTATCTGGTCTCTTTACTTCAAAAAGTGATTAAGAGTTAGGGAAAAATAGAGCTCTCTAAAGTACTGCAGTAAAAGTGAAAGGATGTTGTCTTTGTGCTTGCTGAGTAATAAACACTTCTGGAGCTGTCACCTGTGGATCAAAAATATACTCTGATAATTTATACTGTCTTTAATGTTAAGAGTTGGACCAAATTTCAGGAAACATTTTTGTAACCAATTGATTCTACCAAAAAGTTGAGAGTAGTCTCTTCTGCCGAAGGCTGCTCTTCAGTGGGGCTAGCTTTTCCATAATGAAAAGTATATTACTTGATTAATAGCAGAGTGCTAAATGCTGACATAACATTTATCATGTTTAGAAGAATTCAGTGGAATTTTAAAATCAGAATTACATCAGAGTTCTTAACCAGACTACTTTTGATTTGATCTTTTTTTACTAGATCATTGTTTAGTCTCTTTATATATTGACAAAACAGGCTTTCGTTTTTACATAAAACGTACAAGCTCAAGTATACATGTATTTTTTAATCTGATGTAATTTTAAAGAATGTTTAAAACTGAAAGTCCTAAATACTTTCTTCTTTGTTTCTCCCATTTCCCTGTGAAGCTGCAATTTACAAAAATTCAATAAACACTTTTAGTGATGTGATGATGGTTTATTGCACTCAAAAGAAAATGCAGTGCATTTAAAAAAGGGCAACTAGTGATGGGACAAGGGGTAATGGCTTTAAATTGAAAGAGAGTAGATTAGATATTGTGAGGACATTCTTTACTGTGAGGGTGGTGAGGTGCTGGCACAGGGTGCCCAGAGAAGCTGTGGCTGCCCCATCCCTGACAGTGTTCAAGACCAGGTTGGACGGGGCTTGGAGTAACCTGCTCTAGTGGAAGGTGTCCCTGCCCATGGCAAGGGGGGTTGGAACTAGATGATCTTTAAAGTCCCTTCCAACCCAAACCATTCTATGATGCAAAAGGAATCTGTAACAGTGGTGATGCAAGACACTTAGTATTCCAGTTCCTAACAGCAATTTCTGTGTCAAAGGCCATTTATCTTCCAATTTAAAGCATACAACAGTGATTTCTCTCCAGCCATATAAGATTGTAGATTATCTAGTACATTAAGGAGGCTTTTCTGAAAGCTCCGTAGTTTCAGTCTGTATAATTAAGTTATTGCCATGAGGAGTATACAGTTAATTGTGACTGCTATTTCCACTTTAAAACTCCTGGTACAGGGGGCTTTTGTATTTTGTTTCTTTGGGTTTTTTTTTTTATTTTATTTTTATTTTCTCCTATTCATTACAGGTTGTTTCTTACAGGGAAGAATCTGCTTGGTCCTAGTAAGCACCCTTTCTGTTCTTTGTACTCACTTATACAAAGTTTTAATGATCAAAGATATGGCTTGATACATAAGTGTTTTCACTGAAAATGGAAAGATTTCATCCCTTATTCCTTGTGTTCAACTGATATTTCCATAAAGTACTTATCTTTTAATTGGTAAAAATCCAAGAAGCTTGTAGCTTAGATATTGTAAGGGGAGAAGGTAATGAAGCATACTGTATTTGAACTACAAAGCTGTCACACAAACAGAACTCAAGAGCATCCAGCAGAAGAGCAATACTATGTCCCGGTCTAATATGTGTAACCATTCTGGCAAGCTTTGGAAAGTTACTTTCTTGTGTTATTCTGAGTTCTGGGAAGTTAGGAGAGACAAACTGCTTTGCATTAGTTAATTTGTATTGCAAGTTTGCAGCTGAAATGTTCTGTCAAAAGTATTTGTCAAAATGCTTTAAGCAGCATGTAATTTTCATGTAATATGGCAAACACAAAGTACTGCCTCCTTCCACATAGCTGTTTTAGTTGACAATTTTTCTTCTTTATAATCTCTGTGACCACTATACCTGTTTGTAGTCCTTGAGATGAAATATGATTTAAACCAAATTAAAATATTTTGGGGACCAAGCATAATGAAGTCTTAATAAGTCTTCTTTTAAAAATTATTTGTTAGCATATTCTATGAAAAGAGTAAAATTCTTGTAAGGGAAAAGCACCTGGTTTGTAGAATTTGTAATTTAGAAGCACTACTGATTTTTCCACTCAGAAAACTGAGGGGGGAGTATGTGAACAAAATGCCTTCTGAGGAGAGAGTACTGTCTTATTTTCCACTTATTTTTCCCCTGCACTTCTGTTAGAGGTCCTGTGCCTGCAGACAGGAAATTACACTTATTAACTGTTACTGTGAGGTTCTACTCTGTACTGCTTTGAATGAACAGAGACCTTGGAGGAAGAGAATTTAGTTTCTGGAGCATCAGATAATACAAGATACACTAGATTAGGTATGTGCCCTTGGGGTCCAAGTGCCACTTAAATAGTTGAAACTGCTGAATGAAAAACATGATAGTCATTGGAATGGGCCCATGAAATTATCTTGGGGCTTGATTTCATAAAAATGTTGAAATACTGATTCAGAAATAAATCATGTGTCTGATGCACTGTTTCAGGAATGCTTTATTTTTCTGTATCGTGTCACAGGCATTTTGCATGGTCTGCAATTGCTGAATTTGAACTTCCCTGTGGTCATCAAGCCTGAGTGTCCTGGGAGTGAGAGCCTTGTATTGCAAATGGTCCAGCTACATGTGCTTACTGGAGTGCTAGCCTTCTCTGTATCACTCTAATCCTTTTTAAGGGCCATATGCACTTGTGTACTGGCTTCACTGATCTTGCGGGTGGTCTGATGACTTATCTTGACAGAAATAATGTTTCCTGATTTATAAATTCTAATGAGGTATTTCAAAATCGTGCTTAAATTCCAAACATAGAAGTACTCTGTGCTTTCAAACATTAAATATGACAATTACATGTGTCACCTAAATCAATATCTTAAAATCAGTTGAGAGCTTTCAGTTCAAAGACCTCTTGGGCACATTTTGTGTTCCTCTCTTGAAACCTCCTTAATATCCATTGGAAAGAAAATGTTGTGTCGTAGACCTTCGACACAAGTCTGTGCCCTGTTTTGAAAACACTCTCCTCCTATGGCTTTAAAAAGAGAATCAGTGCTTGGAATACATCAGTCAAGCAGCCTTTGGAAGTTATATCATTGCATGTTCTTAAGTGACGCTGTAATTAATACTGACCTGTGTTCGCATAATCCAGTGCTATGCAAATAGCCAGCTGCTGTAATTGCCCCACTCTAAGGTTTGTCCTTCCTTACTGTGACAAAAATATACCAGAAAAGGAGCTTGATATAGACAGCCATCTGGCTATCCAGGTGTGTTTAACTTCTTTAGTTTATTGAGTGTTATGGAAGCTTAGGCTTTTGCTGGTATGCAACTGCCTTGTGGTTCAGGGAACATTGATGATACTGGAAGTTCCTGCTACCATGCAGGCATTTGTTCCATATGTGTTGTATTTGAAAGGAAGTGAACCCTGACTGTAGTGTTAAATTCATTGATCTCTAGTTTAGTTATCATAGCTCTTATTACTAGTGCTTAATTTGTCTTACAAAAAGGAAAACTATAAATGGTCCAGTCATGAAATGTTAGTTGATTTAATTAGGATGTTGTATGTAGGTTCTTCTGATTGCCAGGTGGTATTAGGTAACATGTAACAAACTGTAGAGGCACACAAATAGAAAAAAATAAATGCTAACATAAACAATTTTTATTTTCAATTTTTTTTGTTAATAAAATCAGTGGGAAGCAGAATTTATTATCTCATTTCATGAATGAAAAAGTGTTCCTTCTTTACCAGGAGGGAAAACAATAACTTAAATTGAAACTGTGTTAAAAAGAGATTATTTCGGGCAGTGTGCTTATGATTCTATCTTAAGAATATTTTGTCTAAATCAAAATTACCTCTAAGTAAGTCTCACCAGTAAGTCTGTATTCTGGGGCATGCAAGAAATGGGGACGTTTGATTCAGTTGTTCTCATGCAAGAATCTCTCCTTATACATATATATATACACATATATACACACATACACTCCTTTTTTTAGACATTTATTTGTTTAAAGCAGGCAAACTACAAATAGAGAAAAAGTATCATTTTGTAACACTTGTTCTGATGTTTTTGTGGTTGAAGACAATAAAAAGAACTTAGTGGTTGATCCCCAAAGTGGCAAAGGAAAAATTAGAAGGCAGTATGTGAGGAAAAAGTAATTTGGGCTCATAAGTAAAGATTGAGCAAGTGCGTGTCTTCCAGATGCACACACATTATTTTTCTTGTTGCTGTCCTATAATTGAAGGCAAAATGCCTTTTTTATATATATGCAAAAAGGGGGAAGGGTGCAGTAAGGGTAACAGTTGTTGAAGGTAGTATAAAAATGTACTGTAAATGGGCAAGAAGAAGTAGTGTTTTTATATGATGCTGTCCTGCACAGATGAAAGGCCTAGGATTCCCATACTGGATATTGATTATTATTTCTAAGTAATTAAGGAAACACCAATGTGGAACACAAAGGAACATGTTTCTAAAAATACTGGTTTAGGTACTTGTGTTAAGTACAAGCATGTTTAGGTACTTGTATAAGTGAGTAATGTTATGTTGTTTGGGTTTTTTTAAAACTTGGTTCAGTGCTGTGTTCTTTCTGAGTAAACAGTTGAAGGATCATAAAGGGATACATTTTTGTTAATTGTAATGAATTTTTTTCTAGTCATGTTGCTTGTACACTCATGCATGTGCACACACTTGAGTTCAATATAACATGCATCTTAAAATTGCTTCTTATGCTCAAGTGGCACAATAGCTTTGTGTTTGCTAGCATACAAACCCCAGATTTCTTTTACAGCTGCTTGAATGACTATTTAAGTGGTTTTGTGTTTTGTTGAATACTGTTAAAAGCAAAGCTTTTCCCTTACCACTAGATTTGTAGTGCTTCCGTGTAATGCTCATAGGAGGCTAGACCATTTCCTGAATGTAGCAATGTGAGTATCACGTGTTGTATCAAATTAAGAGCATTTGTTTCTTTAACTTATCAAGTGATGTTATAAAAAGCAGGAATCTAGAAGTCACTCCTTTTGCCAGCTCACTATGAACTGACTTCCTACATGACAGACTGCTGTGTACCTTGGGTTTTCCATTTCTCAAATGCTTGTTTTCCCATTCAGTGTTCTTTCATGTTTTAATTATTTATAAAACACTAACAGGATTTTTGACATGTTAACAATATGACATGGGAAATATAGGTGATTGCAGATTCATACTTAAGGATTTTTTGTCCTGCTCTGAAGAGGAGTGCCATATAGCTGCAGTTAGTGTGAGGAGCTGCTATGAAGTAGTATAGCTAACCTCATTGCAAGGTGTTTGACAGGCATTTTATTCCTTTAGGACTTCATCGAACAATTTAGGAGCTTTTAATAAGCAGCTTCTGTTAAGAGCAAAGAGCAGCTGCAAGCAGCGATGCCATTTTAAAAGCCCAGAATGGCTTTTTAGGACTGAAGCCAACTAGCAAGCATTACCACCTTCTGTGAAAGCCCTAGGAACAGTCCTGCTGTTGCACCAGCCTTTTATTTCTGTGCAAACATTTGGTGGGCTAATTTCACTCTCTGAATCTGTAATGTGATTATTAAAAAAAATTATAAAATAGCCAGCTTGAAGTGATTCCAGCTGCAGGGGCTGTTGTCTCCTCTCAGCATGCTATGATCAGTGAACACAGGAGGGCAGTCTTTCTCAAGTTTGTCACTGAAATTAGCTTGAAATAGTGAATGAAACAAAGAAAACTCAAACCTTTGTCTCCAGTTTTGGAACACTTACAGTTTTTATCTCTAAGTGCCATCTTATAACCCCAATAAAGTAACGTTGCATTTTTAACTAGTTTAGTAATCCAGCATTAATCAGGAAAAGGTATATAATTGAATGGATTTTGTTGTTGAATGACATTTTGTCTCTGTGAACTGTTAGGTTTATCTGATGCTATTGTATCTATAGTAATTTCTACCCAATTCATGTTTCATGAATAGTTAAATTGTTTAAAAAAGTCAGTATGTTCAAGTTGTTTCTTTGAGCTAAAGACAATAGTTAATCTGTTGTTAGGCCTTTTCAGTGCTGGAAACTGAAACCATTTTATTGACTATTTTTGCTGTAATGGCCTTAGTCCCCTTGCAGTACTGCTTTTTGCTGTGTGTGCTGCCAACAAGCAGGCTGAGTAATTTGTATTGCTTGTTGAGCAATGTAACATAACATGATGCAGCTAATGAACTAGTATCGAATGAAATTAGAAGTGTATTCTGCTGATAATCTGATAAGTTTCCTTTACCCTGTTTGCTATACCATTTCTGCAGTTTTATTTTTGATTCTGTTTCAGGGGATTTGACTTGACAAACTTTATTGCAAAAGATGTAAGTGATTCATTACTCTGTTTTCAAATAAATACCAACATATCACTGGAGAGGGAAAAATATGACGTGCCCTAGGTCACAGGTAGAGCATGGACATTGTTGACCCAGCTATGTTTTTTGGGGGGAGGGGGGCAAAATACTTCAAATGGCTAATAGTTTCCTTATAAAGTCTTTTTAGATTGGGTGCTTGTTTAATTTGTATTGAAGAATTCAAATTGCTATTTGAGTAGCTATATTTTTTTTCTATTTTTTTTTCTGACTGTAGCTTCTTAAGACTATAAAAGGAAATCATAAGTGTAGTAATTCTTTCTGAAGAAAACCACTTCTAAATTCTTTAGTGCTTCTGGAATGTTCTTTTCTCTAATTTTCAAGAGTTCATTATGAGATCTTAAAAATGTGTTAGTCTTGCCATTGGAATAGACGGTGGTTTTTTTATATTTAAAAATTGAGCCTTATAATATTATTGAAGCTAAAGTCATAATACATTATTTTAGCTAAAATGCTTCCAAGTTTGTTCTTGACCACTTCTGGGTTACAATGTAAAAAAATAAGTTTTTGAGGAAAGGAGAGAATGCAATGAAACATTCTGTATCAGTTTTAAAGCAACTTTTAGGTATTATAATCTATGAAATCTGAGTTGTCATGCAAGAAAAACCTACATTTCTAAATAATCTTCCAAATGTGAGGCAAACACTCCTGATTCTTTGGGGTTTGTATGCAGATAGATGCTTGATGATGCTTGAGGTTTCCCAAATAGTACCAGAAGGAAAACTGCCCGAACTTGTCAGTGTTCATAGTTGCTACTTCTATGCCTGTGAGCAGCAGTGGGACTAACAAGAATCAAGACAATTTCGTACCATTGCTACTTGCAGAAACTCACAGCACAGCAGCAGGCACATGCTCTGCAGCTACTTAATAGAAAAGATCTAGAAATAGACTGGAAAGAGGGTTTGAGGTGGAGGTAGTTGTCTCTGTCATTCCTTTATTTGCTTCAGAAAGAAGTTATTTTTGGCCTTGGGACTTCAAATTTATTAGATGCCTATTACTACACTAATATACATTGATCAGAATTCAAGGCCAGTGATAAAGGAGATTGATTCCTTTTCATTGTGCAAGTGTGGAGAATTGACTTATGTAGTCATTGCCTCTGGGCAGATGTTACTCAGCCTTTCAGTAGCTAATTGTTTGTGGGTTTAGGTCCCAGGTACTAGCTGGCTTACCTCTAAAATTTCCAAATCTTCTGTGTGAGTACTTAGTTGTGTGGGACTTTTCAAGGCTTTTTAATGGGATAGGGATTTCCCCCAGGATTTCCCAGTTACTTTCTTTAGTCAGGATCAATGTATTATTTTTAGTCTCTGCCTCTATGAAACTGAACATACCCATGTGTAAATAAAGGGAAAACAGTTACGTACATAACCAGCCATATTTATTACTTGGCTTATGAACTTCTTTTTTCCAGTACTGTAAAAGGAGTGTTAAAATAGTATCACCGATGTAAAATGGTAATAGAAGTCTTCTGGTGAAGTTTTGAGATGAGTGGCTGAGCTCACACCTGTAATGTTGTGTTTGGGATTTTTTCCAGCATACTCTGACACATCGATGTTGATTTGGGGAAATTACCTCACATTTTCATTTGAAGAGCCTGAAGACTACCCCATCTGCCCTTCCCCTCGCTCACACCCTCCCCCCCCCCCCCCCCCCC
>NDXB01016569.1:130087-148832 GCA_002631895.1 Agapornis roseicollis
CCCCATTACTTGGGCATGCTGTTTTCTGTGATGACTTACATTTTTTTTAAATCAGTTTCCTCTTTAAAAGTAGAATATTGTTCAGTAGGTGGCAGTTTGTAGTACAGCCATGTGCTCTCTCCTTTCTTATGATGTGGCTCTAATGGAACCATCTAACTTGCTTTGGTTGATTGAAAATCTCTAAAGACACTTTGGTATCCACCACTAAATGAAGTTCTATGGTAGATGAACCAAAGTAACTTCAGTTTTGTACTCAGAATTTTTAAAATTCTGTGATTCTATGAATTCCATTTCTAAGAATATCCTCCCTGTTAGTGTTGCTATGAAATATTGTACAAAGAAGAGGGAAGCATCAGTTCAGGCATGAACTTGGACACTGGGTCACTGGAGTAAATGGTTGAGAGATTAAGCAAGCATGCCTAATTTGAGGAATTACTGTTTAAGGTTCAGTTTTTTAACACAGGTGTAAATTACCTGATTTAACAAGGCTCTGTATTTAGATTGTATAATTGAACCTTTACTCTCTCTGTACAAAATAGTATTAGGCTTGTTTTCTTACTTCAGAATGAAACACGGTGGAGAATTCCCTTTGCAGAAGTACTTTGCTGTAGAAGTCAGACTTTTAGAAACTTTTCAGAAAGGAACATTTCCTTTGTTTAATATGGCCATAGGTTTTTTAAAATGCAAGCTGGGAACATGCATTGTCATTTCAGGAGCAGGTACAATATAATCACTTTAAGCACAAATGGGTTTGAAATATATGCCTTAATACATGTAAATTCATATATAACAATTCAGACGTAAGGAAAGACACCATAAATCAAATCTCTTTAAGAATGTATCCAATTAGCAATGTGGAAAAGAAGTTTTTTTATTAAATGATTTTAAGTTTTGCAATGTTTTTTATGGAAAATAAATCTCTCAGGCTACTGTGATGGCATACATGAATTAGTGACATTTCATTCTGTGATTCTGTGCTTTTTTGAAAAGTGTGTACTTTTAATCATCTGGCTACTCCCTTAGCTCTTCTGGTCAGGATAAAGTTCAATTTATATCAGATGAATTAAATTTTTCTGCTTCATGGCAAAGGTAGAAAATTCATGTTCTAAAAGGTAGTTGTAAATTGTAGTAGGTATTTCTCATAGTATCAAGTCATAGTATAATTCAGGGCAAGTAACTGAATAAAAATGTAACTGGAATACTGGTTCATAAGTATCATTTAGGCTAGATTTTTACTTGAAATGAGGAATTTCACTGAAGCGTGTAAAAACTTATATTAAATCATGACATTATTTGTTTGGATAATCTTTGTTTTCTTTGTCTTAGGAATACATTTTACATGTATCTCTGTTCCTAACATAGGTTTTCTTGTATATGGTGCTGTTTTTTTATCCTTTTGTTGTCTCAGTCAGGACAGTGTGCTTTTCCTAACACATCCTTAAATAACACAAACTACCTGTCTAGATAATGTTATTAGTGTGACAAAGTATTTTCATTTCTGATATTTGTCGGTGCTGAAATATACCATGTGTAACTTCGGGGATGGAGAAGAAATTTGGACCTAGAAATTAGTTTAGTTGTCTCAAAACTTTATCCTTCCTGTGCCCAGTAGGAGGCACTGAATGAGTGATGGATAAAAGTTTTTCTAGGCAGTCTAGGTTTTGTTGGTTAAATTGAGTTTGTTGCTATTTTTGCTTAGTTCTTGATTTCTGGGTAATTTCTCTGAAGTATTACCTTTTTTCAGCTTTAGTACTTCAGAAAGTTATTCTCTGTATATATATATTTTTTTTAATAATTCTTTGGAATTTGCAATATTCTCTATTTCTGTATAATCCCTTTGTGAAGGTTATTGCAAAATCGAAGCTCCTTTACATGGCTTTGATTGAATAAGGCTTTTTCCCCATCTTTATATTTAAAGCAATGTCCTGTGAACAAAACAATCCTAAAGTGAAAAATGGTGGTTTTCTTTATTTTTCATTGAGTTTCAGTTTCTCATGATATACACACAGCTGATAAGGATTATATTTTTGGTTGAATATCAAATTATTTCAATATTCAGAGCATCTGAATTATGGTATTGATGAGGATTCCTTGACAGAGTAGTTAAAGAGTTGTTGTGTAATTTTCCACATGTTTTTTTACAAGAAATGGGAATAGGAATGAGGTAACTTGTTTTATCCTTTAAACTATTTTCATATTCCCATTTAACATGAAGTCTGAGGGCACCATTTTTTATACAGTACAAAAATGTGTAGCTATTTCAATTTTGGGTAAAGATCTCACATGGATTCACAGTACTGTCAGTGTAGTGGAAACTTTGGATTATAGTTTTTAATGTGCATTTCTTCATGCAGAAAATCTACAAATGTTTTGAATCCAAATTAATCTCACAGAGTATTCTGAAAGCCAAAAATCTGCAATCAATGTGGTGCCTACTTATTAGCTCAGCTTGGAAATACTGTACTGGTTTCAGATGCAGTGTAGTGTTAAGTAAAGCCACTGTCATGAAAACATATTGTTCAGCTTCCTTCTTTTTTCTTTGATACTTCATTTGTCCTGAGACAAGCTACTGTTTTATATGACAAAGAGATGGTAAAATTCTCCTCTGAATGTTCCCATAACTTTCATAGCTACACGAATTGCCTTCTACACAGAGTAATAACCAGGCTGTAGAAATTAGGCTGGATCTCCCTCAGCTGTCTTTGGAGTGTTAATATGGCTCTGAAATCTACCCTTCTTCCACTGGGCTCCCCACCCCAAATGTTAGTGTCAGCCTCCTGTTTTCTATTTGGGTCTGTGCCTTTCCCTCTGTTGCTCTACCCCAGCTTTTAATTTTGATTACTGTAGTTATCCATGTCAGTAAAGTAAGACTATATGAGAATATTTTAGTTAACCACAACCTTAGCAAATGCACAAGCTCTTCTCCTAACTGGCATTGTTTATGCAATATAAACCACTAATCCAAGAGAGCAATTTACTTGAATGTGTTTTAACTTCCTGCTGGAGCACTTCCTAAGCTGAGCCAGGCCTCCTGTGTAACAGGGAGCGGACGCATGCTTCCACAGCCGCATGTGAAGAAGTGCTTGTCTTACTGTGTAGTAGACCTGGTGCCTGTAATGTACAGTATTCTTGCAATAAATACTATCTGTGGTTGTGAAATGACTCTACTTCTACATTTGAACTAGCCATAAAAGCCTTTTTTTACTTTATGTATGTATCTTTTGCTCCCGTTTTCTGTTGTCACTAAAATTTCTTCAGGGAGTTCAGAAAAAGCAGAGAGAGGGTTCAGTGAGGGCATGGGAGTTTGGGTGAAGAAGACCAGTTTGTAATCAGTTTTGGACACATGCATGGTTGCAGAGAATCAAAATCCTTTGTAACAAATGGGCAGGTTTCAAAGTCAAAAGGTTATTAATAAAGGCTGTGTTTTAGTGAGTTATTTTCTAAATATTTTCTCCAAATTTTGATGTTGTTTCATGCTTCACATTAAATTGCAAAAGTGTTGTGAGGGTTGTTTGGCCTGTATCAGGGTGTGAGTCATGAAGTTGGCTTTGTCTGGTTTGTGAACTGTGGGGGGGAGTTAAAGCAGAGCTATATTTAGGAGTATCAACTGATGTCAAACTGTGGAGAACTGCTAAGCAACAGTTTTAAAGGGGAAGCACTGGATAGTTAGGCTCAGAGTTCAGATTGTTTGTAGTAGTTTATCATTTAGCAAATAATTGGAAAACCTGATATTTACTAGAAATATTATTCTGCAGAGGCTGTAAGCCAAGCAGTGTGAGTTTCAAGTCCATTTGTACTTATCTAGTAGTAGCTATTCTAATTTAATTGTCAAAACTCTATGAACTGACAATAGCAAACATAGATACTAGTCATAATTACACCATATGTGTTTCAGAATATGGATTTATAAAAAACTATAAAGAATTGCTTAATTCCAGTTACAGGTAGATAAGGGTAATGTTTGAGGGGCTGTTACTATTGAGTTTTTGTCTTAAGATGCAGAACAGCTGCTGACTTGACTGTTTTTTGACATTTTGCCTAATATTAATTCACCTAATTTGATAGAGAGTGTTTTATATTACCATCTTTGTTTCTAGGCATGTCTGTGGGAAGACAGTGAGATTGCAGTAGGAAAACTGCAATAAATTTCAGGACCCCAGTAGGGATGTGAGTCAAAGCTTTTCCTCACAGAACAGAGATTATTTTTGTCATCTTAATGAATTTGAAGTGGGCAGATTTTTCTAAGGCACTTGCTGTTGGTTTAAGCAAACCATTATTGACTTGAATGTGAGCAAGCCTGAGCCAAGACAAGGTAGGGAAATATAAAAATGCACACTGGAATGTATAAATTATACAGTTGCTCAAGTTAATGTATGGGGAAAAATCAGTTTATCAGTTACTGTCATTTTAAGCTTTGTTGGCCAAAGTACCGTCATTGCCAACTTTGATAGAAGTCTGTTTTGGTGACTAATTGGATTTCTGAAACATAACATTGAGCAACAAATTCTCATTTAAATACTTAGTGTTTTCCAAGTGTCATATGCTAGGATTTGCACAAATCATGCTTTATGCAATATGAAGTATTGGGTCACCCATTGTGGGTTGCATGGCTCTGAACCCGTTGATCTAACTGAAAAGGCAAACCTGCTGGTAGTTCTTGTTATATCACTTACTGCACTTAAATGTCAGCAAAGACATTCAAATTGATTCCTCCCCTCTTTAGTCTGCTGGAACTGTTAGGGACAAGGAAGTTGAAAGCATGTGTGAAGAACTCTGAAGATAACCTGCATGGTTCATTGATGCAAAGAGCTGTGCGTTGAGAATCTTTTAAAATAGGACCTAAAATATTTGGAATCCTGATGGTTACATTTTTTTTTTTTAATTTTTTTTTCCCACAAAAGATTGTTCTGTAAATGTTCAAAACTCAAGTCCTCTGAGCAGTAGAACTAACAAAGCCTGGATTCCTGTGGACTGCTGTCCTTAAAATCCTCAGTTTCCCTCTAAGCTGCGTGTCCCAGTTGGCCAGCCAGGATGCGTGTGCTGGTCGCCAGGCAGCTGCTTCTAAGAGGGATGTATAATGATTGTGTTTTGCCTGCCCTTTTTTCAGTGAGCTCACAAATTTTGGTCTCCCTTCAGTACTTAGCCATTGATTTTTACATAACTTGTGGAAACTTAATTATATCTGAATCCTCTCCTCTCTCTCACTGGTAAACTTAGTGGAAGTTGACAACATGTTTAAAAGTTGTTGAGGGGAGACTGTGTGATTACAGGAGTTGTGTTTACTTTGGAAATGAGACTAAAATCATACTCCATTTTTAACAGATTCTTTTGTGTAAATAGTCCCATCAGGAAGTATGACATACTGTGTTGGAATCATTCTCAACCAAAAAAAGTCATTTGACTATTCAGACATGTTTAGCAGAAATGCTTTTCATTTTTAGTAGAAAAGGTTCATCTACCCTCAAGTCTTCCAAAGCATTTAAAGCTGATACATAACAGTGGGAAACAGTCACGTTTCTTTTGTTCAGAAAAGCAGCTGACTTCTTGTGATTTAAGATTTTGTTCTGTCTTGAAGCAGCAGCCGAGTCACTGGTGCTGCTTGTGGATGATTCATAATACCATTATCTGTGGGCTCTTCTGCTTACTCAGCAAAATGTTAACCCACCTGATCTAGTTTCTGAGGGGGTAGGACTGTGGCATAGAGACAAACTTGTTTCAGACCCATGAGGAGTTAGCTGTGCTTTCTACATGGATGGGAGAGGAAAAAAGGTCTCTTAACTAGTTTTATAATGTGTTGATTGTTAAAACTGTACTTCTGGTTGGCTTCATCATGCCATGGGAGCGTCATTATGATTAATATGTCAATCTGCTCTTTTTTTGGACAACACTTCAGAGCAGTGTCTCTTACAAATGTATTAATGTTTTCTTGGTTGAGAGAGTGAAAATTGGGTGAGAGAGAAAATTGCCTTTTTATTATACTAGTTTTACTCTGTTTATTCAGTATCATGAATTTGCTCATCCAGAGTTTGACACATGCCAGTGATGGGAAGCCAGAAGCAGGGCAACTGGCTGCTGGATCACCCTAGCTATATTTGAGATAGTGTTCTTAGATTGTCTTTTGGGGTGAGGTTTCTCTTCCTTTTATGCTTTAATGCAAATGAAGCTGTCAGTGACTGGTGTTACCGCTGTTGAAAAGGAAGTTAAACACTAAGGGTTTTGCAGATGTGGTTAAAACTCCAAGCTCTCTTCCTGGTATGTTTTGTCAGCATGGGTCTCATGGCTGTTTTTAACAAACAATAAGAGCAATGTTGGGGAAGTTATTACTGCCTATAAACCTGTGAAATGTAAATAAAATTAAATCTTATTAGTTACTTATTTGCAAGGGGGCGTTAAAATTAAGATCAGTTATATTTAGTTTCTCCGTTTTGAAATAGAGGAACATTTTATAGCCGGACTCAATTATGTGTTCTTCTGCGCTAGTCTTAGAATTCTCAGATCTTAGGAATAATCTGTATATTTTTCCCCATTTTTTTTCTTGACCTAGAGCTAATAAAAGTTAGTAATTCGTAGTATTTTAGGAAGTCAAAGTTATATGGACTACAGATTGCACTAATAACTCTCAATGTTAGATTATCTGAAGCAATCAGAAATTAGGGGGGAAATAACAGGTTTTTTTCCTTGGTGAAAAAATGCTTGGGGTATAAGGAGTAGCAGTCTTAATTTTTAGATATTTTTTATGTTTTAAATCAACATGATTTTGTTATGCTTATTTTACACAGATGCAGTCTGCTAGAAATACCTAATGTGAAGCTGACTTGTAAAATTCATGATTTAAGCATAGTTTTCATTTTGTGGAAAAATAAGTTGTTGTTTTGTTGTTTGTTTTTTGTTTGTTTGTTTGTTTTCCATTGCTGTGACAAACCCCCTGTTTTAACCGGAATAATGAAGGGCCTGCAGAACACTTACTCCAGAATTTTATCATTCTGTATTTCTTAGGTACTTTTGTCAATGATTCATGTGTGTGTTTTCAAATAACTTTCTGGAATTCTCCCCTTTCTCTTAAGAAATTGTCACTATTCTAGTTACATTGTATTTGATGGGTTTAGTGCATATCTGTGCCTTTCAATCCAAGATCAGCATTAATGGCCTAATCCTGGGTTTTCATGTGGCAATAACTTTTTGTTTTGTTTTTTTTCCTTTGAAATTTAAATGCAATTTCTGTTTATTTTGGAATGTATTTTGCCATTCAACTGGAGAGTATGATAAATAACTCATTATTAGTAACTTCCTAGGCTGCTGATACAATAAGTGTGTTTAAGATATCCCCTGTTCCCTCTTATGCCATCTCTTTGTGCATCCTTTATGTCAAATAGTCCTAATCTGAGGCATTGGAAAGGTGCTTTCTTTTGTTAGAATTTTTCTTCTGATTAATTATTCCCTAAAATGTTATTGTTTCTGACTACAAATGGACTATTTGAAGGTTTCTTTTACCTTAAAGTCAAATACTTCTTATTATCCTTTATTCTTTTTTGGAAATTATTGTATTTAAAATAAACATCAACTTCTGTGTAATGCAGGCTGAAACGATCCATTATTCATGGTAATTTGGAACATTTCAAGCCGTATTTCCCAAGGCAACAAATTAATCAAGCAGAAATCACTTGCAGGCAAATGTAATGTGGGGCGCAGGGGTTGCCTTTAAAGGGAAGCATTAGGCATTGGGTCAGGTCCTGGAAAATTGAATTTTAATTAGTTAGTTGCATGTCTTACAAGTTAACAGGCTAAATGGTCAGTGACTCAGTAGGGCATTTCCCACAGGATATTGTACACATTTGGTAATTGGTATGCTGCTTCTGATTGTGATGTCTGAAATATCCTAGTAACTGAATAGTCTATCTCTGCATTTTGCCTGGTTTATTGTATGATGAAGGCTTCATATTTTCTTTAACTGATGAAATATAAATCAAGTATATTGGGATTCTACAGTTGAACAAATTTTAGGATCAGCACAAGGATGGACAAAATTTAATGAGCTTTTAAACTATCTACCATTGTCTTTAGTAATTGGCACTTCTGGTAGTATCTTAATTCCCCATGTACCTTGGATATGTAATGCAGGACTTGTAGCAATATGTTCATGTAGCTTTTTCTAGGCAAACATGACAAAACCTCCAAGACTTCTACAGATTAAAATTAATTCCTTGCAAGATCGGTGCCTGAAGGCCTCATTAATTTTAACACCACTTATAATTGATTCTGGGAAGTAACAGATGTTACTTATATTTTATAATCTTCAATTTAAGAAAGCAGTATATACATGAAATCTGCCCATTTTCAGTACACATTCCTAAAACTGATTAAAAACTAAAATGGCATTTTCTCTTAATGGTCAGTTGGTTGTTAGACTATGCTATAACTAGTCTGATTTATGAAGAAATAATTTCAAGTTATTGATCTATTGGCTGATATTAGTTAATTTGCTCTGTTGTGGGAAGCATTTGGTCAAGAAAATAGAGGAATTTAGTTTGCTGTGTGCTCAAAAACCGCTAATGAACTTTAGACCTTTACTCACATCTAGCCTCAAGTAATATCATAAAAATATTAAAATGTTGTATGTGGTTTTATGTCTTCCCAGTGTCCAATTAAAAATTAATATTAAACTTGACTACATTTTTAAATAGAAAGTTTTTGCCTCCATCTTTTTTCCTCTAATGATAAACACTTTCCATGCAGAATCTAATAGAGCACACTTGATTAAGTTCTTTCCCTCAAAGCCTCTGGCTGCTGCCGCCCCCTTCCCTTCCTTCAATGTAGGTGAAATGTTTTACAAAGATTTTAAGAGAGTAAAGTGAGAAGTGCTTGTTTTCATTAATACTTCTGGTCTACAATATAGTCATGTTACAGACATAAGAAAACAGGATCGGATTTTAATAGATTTCCAGAACTGAACGTGTGTGCTTATAGCTGATGTTATCAGTGGTGGTCCTGCAAAAGAATAGATATTGTATTTCTCTGCTTTTTTTCTAAAAAACCAGACAGGTTTATTTTAAAATATTTTGCATTTTTCTTCTCTTTAATGTCCAAAAATATAAGGAGTATAAACTCTGTCTTTGCTAGAGGACTGCTGGAACAAAGAGATTTGTCCTGTTCTGCCATTTTAAGAGTGAAGAATCTTAGGTCTTTTAGAATATGTTCCTTTTGCACACTTAATTGAATATTAATATCAAGAGTAACTAAAGTATTTTACCAAACACTTCAGTGTTTTCTTGGGTTTTGTTGACTTTTTTTTTGTTGATGAGATTTATTATCAATTTATACTTATGTATGAAACAGCTTTGTGATGGGTCAGTCGCTCCATCTTTTTCTGTCTTCTACAGGGCAGGTGTCAGGATCATAGCTGAAGTCTTAGAGTTTCAATATAGGAATTACAAACAAAAGAATATTTTTTTTTTAATATTTTTCTCATTGAACCAGTAGAAGTCACCAGTAGATGACCAGCATATGTTACCTGTGCCACCAAACAGGGAGGCTCCCTAGTAATAGCCAGAGCTGCACCTGTGAGGTATTTCTCATCATAAAAAAAAAAAGTATATTTTCTTTAGAAAGCATAGTTAATGCTTTGTTATCTAGAAGGCTTTCTTTTTCTTTAGGTTTGTAGGGCAAAATTTTTTTGTTTGCATAGGATGTTCCATATGAATTCAGCTGATCTTTTTTTCCAGTATAATATGCGATTTCATGAATATATTTACAAAAGCACATTTACTACTACTAATAAAAAAACCAACAAATCAGCATTTCAAAGAGCTTTCAGATTATCAAAGTAAATATGTTGAAACAACTATTCCTAAATTCCATTTATCTGGGACAACAACCATGCTAAACTGCCTCTGAAGTTCTGGTAGTCATTTAAAAAACAGAAATAAAAGTAAACTCAGATGTGATGTTGTCAGGTCAAATTAAAATCATTTATTCAAAATAATTATAAATCAAAAATTTGGTTTGTGTTTCAGAAACCCTTGAAGAGTTTTATATTGTGCTAAATGCTTTCCTCATGCAGTAATGGAAGCATGAATTTGATATACAGTCTAACTGAAGTGAGGTCCAGTGTCTGTGTAGTCACATGTACAAAGATCTGGCCACATACTTACTGTTGTTAAGTTTTGCTGCTTTCATGTGATGTCAAGTCGAGGGGCGTGTGAAAATGAATTATAATGTGTGGACTCAGGCAACATATATTACATGTATTCTGCTGAATAGATCTACTAACATTTTTATAAAACCACGAAAGGGACCATTTACTGCCTTTATCAAGAATGCTTTACAGTTAAAAGATCAAAGTAACTTAAATTGGAGTAAAGGGTTGTTTTTTACCTTTCTACAAGTACATAGTTTTCAGAATACATACGCAGGAATGGGGTTGGATTACAGATCTAAGCATGAACTTTCTTTTTAAGTTTCCGTGCTAAAATTAAGTTTAACCACAAAAAAAATCAGGATCATTTACTTCAGTTTTCAGCTTCAAAAATTAGTATTGCATGACAAATGAAATAATTTTGTTGTGTAAGAAAACATCATTACATCCGAAATACTTTCATCTTCTATATTTATTTGCCTCATTAAGCAACTTAAGGAAATCAATATTTCATTTTGACTACACCTGCTTGTAAACCCAGAAGACAGATTTGGAATGTTAACTGAATTTGGTTAATTCTGCTTACTTTAAGGTAAATTTATATTTTAGCAAGCAAATTCCTGACTCAGCTTTGGTGTCTGCTTGTTCACAAAGACTTGAGTGCAGATAGATCTCTATCCATTCACTTTATCCTTTTAAAGATCTTACTGTTTAATGTAAAGAGCTTTTTATAGTTTTCTTGAAATTGTTTATAGTTTATAGTCTAATGAAAGTATAGGAAAATTATAATTACAACTGTCAACTCAATCAACAGTTAGGAAATGTATGTTATCATGCAGTCTAAGTACTTAATCAAATATATCGCATTTTTTTCCCCAAAAAATTTCAGCAGAAGATAAATGATACTTGTCTACTCATTAGATACTTGCAATCCTCTTAAAAAACTATAATCTGGCAATAAGAGATTTTAGCAGAACATGCTGTTAGATGATATTATTGCTTTCCTTGCAGTTCTATAAAAGAAGACAGTATTGTTCTTTGCACTGCTAGTCTTTTTTCCTAAAAGAACTCAGAAGGGTTCCCAAGCACTTTTTCATCTTTTACTACTTGATGATTCAGTAGTAAAGCATTGAGGTACTTCTTGTGTCAAAAGTCATTTAGTGCATTTAATGTCTTACGGCATGATTGTGTCCCTTGGGGAGAGGGAATTTTGTTACAACATTATTAATAATATGGCTGAGCTTACTGTGATCAGAAAGTTATGTTCAATTTCCCCAAAACTGCTGTGAACTTAAAAGTAACATTTTACAATAAAAACTTAACACCTTTGTATTGAGGAACTGAATCAGTGTTTCTGCTTGTTAATCTCTAGCACGCATTTAGGTAGAAAGTGTTCCTTGGAAACTCATGAAGAAACTGGGAAAGAGGCTTTGACAGTCTTGGATTCTGATAATTTTTAGAGACCAAGCTCAAAAAAGCAGGGAAAGAGGAAATTAAATACAAAAGAAAATGTTGAATTAACCTTTTTTTATTAAATGATTGGAGAGTCTCAAGAACAGCTGAAATCATGCACACACTTCACAATGTTCTGTTTTCCATATAAACGATTTCACTGACCTCAGAAGCAAGTAAGAACAATTGAGGGGGAAGTGCACAATTACCGATGAGATGCTCACCGGCAATCTGTGCTAACATGTGGTGTGTATTATGGAAGAAGTTGATGAAATCTCAACTAGAATGTGGTCTGTGTCTTGGTTTACATTCGCTTCCCTTCCAGAAACAGTTTCTAATATAGAAAGGTCAGGTTCTGCCCTCAGATGTCTCTATGCACTGCCCATGAGACTCAAGAGAAACATGCTTAAAATCTGAGGTGATAAATATATAATATGAAGCATTCTTAAACCATAGTAGCTGCTTGTCTGAAGTCCCTACAGTTGCCGTTATTTAATCTCAGTAATTTGTAAAACATTGGAAGATTCCTGAAATAAACAGGCATACTATTGTAACAGGGTTTAATCCCACCAGAAAGCCAGTTTCCCCTAGCAAAATAACTTTTTTTTTTTTTAAGCAGTGTTAGTCACCCTAATGAGTAACTGTGCTAATGGTATCATCTTTTCTAGGCTTATCCTAGATACTGGGAAAAGGAGAATTCGGTAAATAGATTGAAGGAGAATGATGATTGATATGGAGTTATTATAATTATTTTTTATATTTAATATTTGGTGAATATTTTTTCTTTCTGTTTTAATTGGCTTTTAGCCTATTTACTTTAAGGAGAAACTGGAAACATCCAAGAGCCAATTGTACTTTTAAGATTTGTGAATTTATTTTCTCATATGTTTTTTTATGGCACCTTTTAAAAATATTTTTTTTTCAAAGGTTTGTCACTGGGGAAGGAGAAAAGGTATTCATATTACTGGCCAAAGAAAATTATAGAGATCTGAGTCTGTTTGTAGACTCCCTTTGAAACAGAAGTCACATTGTCATTTTAAGAGTCCAGATCCTGTAGATTTACAGAAGTTTGCGTCTCACCTCTTTTTACATGAATTACAAATGAGCTTGCATGGTCTTTCTTCACTGATATTAGTTGAGTGCATGGAGCATTTAAACCAGAAAGCTTTGCATATTGTAATGTCTTAATCTTTCTAAACAGAGAATGTTGATAAGAAATGATGTATTTCAGTGGAGACAGAGTCTTAGTGGGAAGATTAATGTTTGCTTTTTGCTTTACTTAGATCCTTATGGTGTTAGTCCAAAGCTTGACATGTCTCCATTCCAGAGCAGCCATGGATTCTAAAGTGGTGATGTAGTCAGTGTGAGAAGATCCACTAACAAATCTGCTGAGGCTAGTAACAATGTGGCAGAAGTTAAAATTTAAACAGCTTTAATTCTTCTTTATTTGATTTTCATACTGGAAAGTAAATTATTTCCTTATCTGATTGAAATAGTTAAGCATGGTGGTGGTGTCTATTTCATTTTTTGCATCCTGAAAGAACATAGACTGCTAAAACTAACTGCATATATCTTGGTCTATTATGTGTTCAGATCTTTATAACTGAATTCATCTGGAAATGTGTACTTTATCCTGAAAGGTAGCAAAATGATTGTCTGATGTGTAGTGGTTACCGGCAAGACATAGAGGTGAAAAGTAAATGGAGGCTTGTCTTAAATCTCCTACTACTTTTGAAAATTTTGCTGATGGTGTTCTTAGCTATTTTTGCCATTTAGTTTCTATCATGTGGTAAAAACCACTAGTAATACAAATAGGTATATACTTGATTTAGTATTCTCATCTTCTAGCGCACGTGATAGAAAGGACTCAACAAAAGAAGGACCATTGTAAATCTTGCATTTCTCCATCTGTGTAATAATTTTCCCTGATGTACACTGTAATTTAGTCTACTTTTAAATGGCAATCAACCAAACTCAAAACATCTTCCATAATATTATCTCACAGGCTTTTCATGAGTTCTTTCTCTATTAAGAGGATATCTTATTTCCAAGCTACAGATTGACAGTGGTTGTTGAAATAATACATTTAATACTTTCAGATAGATTTATTGCTGGTTACTGTGAATGATTTGTCAGAGTAATCTGAACATAGTCTATGTAAAAAGCAGCTAGTTACATTTGTACAAATACTCTTAGTATATGCTAGCAAAAATCAGTTTGATACTTACATGTAGGATTAGGTTCTTTAGGACAACACAGATAATTTGTAAACTTTTTCAAATTAAATCTCCACATCATATTTGGAGTCTTGCCTGTTTTATAGGTGACATCAAGTTTGTAGAACTAATGCTACTCTGGGTGTTTTAATCTGAGTGTTAAACTTTGTAAAGTTGTCTTTCTTTCAGTGAGGTCTTTGGCACTCAGGCAGAGCCCTGGAGAGTGGTATTTTCCAGTGTCCATTATTATTCAAGTTCAGTTGAGTTCAGTCAGTCTATTTATTTATTGACCAGTGACACATAGGAGTGCTAGTTCATAACAAAAGTATTACTCTGCAGTAGGAGCAAAGCATTTAGGTAATTAATTCAAGAAAAAATAATCTAGTCTCATACTTACTATCACATCTCAGATGGTATTCCTTGGTAGACTTGACTTTTCAGCACGGGTAGCTTGCTTTGTAGTTCTCTACACTATAATCCCCTTAATCTCAAAAGGACTATGCACAAGAGAAAATTACACTTATAGTAGTAACTGTTTAGTAGATACGGCTCTTTGCCTTACATTATAAAATCTGAAAAGGTGATTTGATTCCTGACTCTGAAGAAAAGGCTTTGCTACCAAGTACAATATTAGAAGTAGTTACACATGTACCAAAGTATGTGATATTTCTCATGAGGGGCTTTTAATAAACTCTTGTGTCTGAAGTTTATGCACTCCCCGAACAGTCATAATTCAGCATCTATTCTTCTGTACAGAAATCAGGTGGCACACCACAGGCAGAGTTAATAAAAAGGAGCAGTTTCCTGATAAAGTTAATACTCAATGTTTGAAAATTCCTATAGACATTTCTAACTCTGTCTTCTCTTAAAATAAATGAATAAATAAAAGCAATGTACAACAAACTGCCTACCAGTGTGCATGTTGATTTGTGTGACAGACTGCATACTTAGTTGATCAGTAATTCTTTGAGAGGTCACTATTGTACATCTCAAACATACTTACAAGGCTTTTTAGTATTTCATTCTTTAAGCTATCTTAATACAAAAGAGCAGTATTTCATCTCCCCTTCATTGCTTAAACAGTTTTTTCTTACCTTGGATCCTTTCTTTTTGAAAACTATTGTACTATAAAAAGAAATAGGAAGTAAAATGTGTGTGTTACAGTAATGTCTGTCTTCAAGGGCTGAACAGGACAAAACCACTAGGAAGAAAATTAACTCTATCCCAGCTGAAATGAGGACACAGTTCTTAAAATGAGAGGCACATTTATAAGCTTAATTTTGGAGTGACTTTTCTAAGTCCATTCAAATAATTAACATATTAATACACATTTAAGAGTTGTAATCTCAAGTAGTATGTGTAAATTTCAGTGCGATGAACAATAAGTAAGTTTAAGATTTATGAATTCTTCCATTGACATATCACGTGGTACTTTGGAATTAGTTACATTATGTCTTTTTCTAATGTTATTCTGAAAATAAATTAGTGGTTACTCTTAATCATATTATGTAAAAATCTGCCCAAGAACCTTTAATCATTATGGATTTTTTTTTCCTCTGGCATTTGTTACTAAGAATTTGTAAATTAAATAGATTCATTAGGGCTGGGCACTGCTCTGTGCCAGCTCACGCAGTTAAGCAATTAAAACACTCAGGTTCCAAACCTAACAGATTTTCATTAAAACTGACAGTGGTTTTTTTTTTTTTTTAATATAAAATACTATTGTTGTCAGACACTAGTATTTTTCATGGTTTTTTTTTTCCTTTAAAATTTAAAACAAAAGAGAGAGAGCTTTAGGTTTTCTTTACAGTAGTAAGAGTACAGTAATGTGCTAAAGAAGAGAGTGAGTCTATTTCAAGTAAGATTTGGTAACTTGATTTCTCTGGTTCACATTACACTGTGAAAAGAAGCTGTTCACCTCCCACTCTAAATCATTTTCTTTTTACCAGCTGGAGAAGATCAGGATAAAATGAGCCCATCCCTTTCTTAGTCCCTGGTGGTGATGATGATCCAGCATCTGTTTTTCATTCAAACCACATGTTGAATAAGTGAAAAAGAGGAAATACATGCTGGTCATAGGTCAGGTGCAACACAGAGTTTATACAGATTTATTTTCTTCATAGCATCTGCTATCTTGCATTTAAAGCTATTGAATGCTGTTCTGCTTCCAGTTAAAGACAGGTTTACTTAAATAATAATATTTTAGGTTTTGGTGTATCCTTCTGGCCAGACAGCCTTCAGAGCTGTAGAAATGTCCAGATGCTGCAGATGATAGCTCTTCAGCAGACTGGCTCTTCAGAATTTAAGCTCCCTCATGATCTCATAGGGTGAAAGCTGACCCTCTTTGTTTCTTGCCTCAAATAAAGACAACTAAGCCAAAAGAAGAATCTGGAAAAGTGTTAGGGTAATAATAAGGAGCTGGAGTTAGGAACTTCTCTGCTTACCACTATCTGGGCAAGTAAGAGAGATGAGGAGGAAGGAGCAGAAATATACTGTGCTGTAGAATTGTGAATTTAATTTTAAGCAGGTATAGATTGTGGGCTAAATGTTTCAATTTTCTTGTTATATGTGCATTTAATTTATACTGTGTTAGAAGTACTGCAGTGCTCATTGCTTATGATTGAAGGAGAATCAGGAAAAGTGACTGTATATATCAATATCAGCTTTATTTGTTGTCTTTATTACTCAAATACTTCTGGTAGTGTTTTATAGCACTGACTAAATTATGAATGATGTCCTGTTGGTTAGGAATTTGAAGGCAATAATTTCAAATTGTCTTTAATGTGCCAGCCAGCCAAGGCTGAATATGCATTTACAGCAGCTACTTTGCAGATTTATAGCTACGTTTTTTTTTAATATATTTTTTTCTTATCACTACAATTTAAGCTCAATTTTCTCCAGGTTGCCAGCTTTATAAAATATATTGGGATTAGAATGAATAGGTTACTATGTCATAAATTAAATTTTACAGCATTAAAGTTACAGAAAAGGGGAATCCCAAATGGGCATAAGGGGTGTGGGAAGAAAGAAAGGAAAAAAAAAAGAGGCATTCTTCACAGTAAGAGTAATTGAGCACTGGAGGAACTTGCAAACAGAGGCTGTGCAGTTTCCGTCATTAAAGGTTTTTAAAACTGGACGGAACCAGGCCTTGAACAACTTGATCTGACTTTGAAGTTAGCCTTGCTTTGTGCTGGAGGTTGGACCGGGTGGCCATTGGAGGGCTCTTGCAGTCTAAATTTTTCTAAATTTAAACCAGCAAAAATAAGTCTTAAGCTGTACAAAGAATTGGATGTATTAGAAAGGAAAAACGTCCTCATGTCCTTTCTGTTCAGAGTGGTAAACATGCCTTTTTAAAATACAGAAGGAATGCAATGGGAACTGTGAGACTAAATATCAAATGTCACTCTAGAGATTTGAGTTACCCAGATTGTGAGCAAATATTTTAACGGATACATTAAATGAACAGTGAGGAATTTTTAAATCTGATTTTTGTAATTAGAGTAAATTCAGTTTTTTTTTTTTTCTTTTTAGCTTCATGATCATGTCTTTAGTCTCACCGAATATGACAGTGGGTAATTTTTTTGTTGGGGGTTTTTTTCCAACTTTTTTTTTTGTTTTTCCAATTCCTATTAGGAATAGGAGGCCTGCAAGATTTTGTGCTTAAGTCTGCAACACTGTCAACATCACCAGCTTGTCCACCATTTACACCTCTCAACTTTGAAGCGACACCGATTGTGCGGGTAGCTGTTGAACCAAAACATCCAAGTAAGTTTAAAGGAACATGGAGATCATAATGCAGATTCAGTGTGGTAGCAGTGCATCTTCCCACCCTTATTCATCTGGCTAGTTTATGATCTATTGACTTAATAAGAGACTGACCAAGTACAAGACAAGTATGTGTTGCCTAGAGGGCTATACTTTATTGTCCCAGTGAATTCTAGCTGGCTAGGTCATATATCTGTAGGTGAGGAGACACAGAAGACCTTGTTGTGCCCTTTATGGTCAGACTTAACTGTTCCAGAAGTAAGACCTTATGTGATGCTAAAGGTTCAGTATTCTTTTACTGTGAAGGTGTGTATATCTTTGGGTTTTCCCTTCTGCAGACATTCTTTCATGTTATATCATTACTCTCATTGTACAGATTTGCAGTGCTGCTTCTAATTGATACCTCACCACAACCAGAGTGTAGCATATGTCTGGATGTATTTGGATTTCAGCCCAATTTCAGTCTCTTGTTGTAGTGTTAGTAGAACCAAAATAACTGGATTTCTGTGCAGTTACAAAATTCTCTAAAACTGGCATTACATGTTTTTTGGAAAGTGATTATACAGCTTAACACCTGTTTGTCATGTGTAATCATATGTTGTACATCCTGCATTTGTTAAAGCAGTTTTGAAAGTACTGGAAATTACTGGTTCTACTGAGTGTAGCATTAAGTTGGAAATGTTAAAGGAATGTAATTCTAGAACTACTGACCAATTTTTGAGTAATATTTTTCCATAAGGAAATGAAGCTTTAGCATTCTTACACCATTTCTGAACTTCTGAATCTGTGGTTTGAAGTAAATTTGTGAGGGGGATGGAAGCCTCAAAGGTACCTACACTTGCAAACGTTTCCTGAAAATCAACTGCTGCTTGCAGTAACAGGAAGACAAGCAAAATTTGACGATTACAGCCTTAACTTGAAGGCAGTCAGTTGTCCAGTGAGCTGCCTATAGTTGTGAGGTGGTCCTAGCACATTGTGACATACGGGTGCCTCAGATTTCCATAGCAAACCTATTTCACAACTGCATGTGCTTATTTGGAAAAGTGACTCGAATCAATGCAAATTATTTCCCTATGTATATTTTGCAAAATGCCTGCATGTCTTCACATTCATATCAAAATCTTCCTGAATGGTTCCCATAAGCTCTAAAAAGAAAAAAAAAAAAAAAAAAAAAAAAAAA
>NDXB01016570.1:0-21208 GCA_002631895.1 Agapornis roseicollis
GTGACGTTAAATTTACAGCCTTGCACCTGAAAGCATACTTGTTACAAGGATGTGGGGATGTTGATTTGTGTTTTGAAGGAAGACTATTCATGCTGAAAGGCAAAGCCTGCTTGAGAGAAGTCGAAAGGTAAAACAAAGTATGGGAGCAAGCCAGTTTGAATCCATAGAGAGTGAAGCTTCCTGAGGACTTCTGAAAAATTGTGGGTCTTCTGAAACTATCTTTCCATTCAGAGCTTTGGAGGAATATTGGGAACCTCTGTAAAATGAACAGGTATGTGATCAGATGAGGTTTGTAGTGTAAAGCAGCTTTCAATCCTCAACAGGGTAGTCTTCAAGGCACATAATGATGTGCATGTTAAAGTAAAAGTGTAGTGGAAATGACATTGATAATTACTATGCTGTCAAGAAAATCTGGTTTAGTTTCTGCTGTTGGAATCCTTAGTACATTTGAACTTCCTTATAGCTTTGCTTTCCCTGGTAAATAATGATGACTGTTTTTAATACAGGGTTCCTCACATTCCTTCTACATCTAGATATCCTTATGCAGTGTTTACATGTTAAATAGATCTCTCTAATATGCTCATGTGGAGCCTTGTGCAATATTTTTCTCTGTCTAAATTCTAGGAATAAGCACAGGAAATGCTGCTGGAGGTCAGGGCTCCTTGGAGGAGAAGGGAAATACAAGGAGTCACCCTCCTCCTTTTCCCTACCCCAAGCGAAAAAGAAATCAATCCCAACTCCTGTCTCCTCACTGAGTCTCTTGTGTGGAAATCCAACCAAACATTCCAAGAGTAGCTGAAGAGTTATTTCTTTTCTGAACTACAGATGGCTCTGGCATGCATGGAGTGGTCTAACCTCATTCAGAAAGGCAGTCTTGGGAATCAGGCTAGGACAGCTGTTGTAAAGTGCTGGGTATTTCTCTGGTGAGTGCATGATGCTGCCTGTAAAATGCCGTGCAGAACTAGAGCACACTCTGCCTTATCTCTGTGTTTGTAAACCTTAGGAAGCTGAAGGCTAATTTTACATCTTGTTTGCTGAGACCTGCTGCTCATCTCTTTTAATGATCATCAGTTTATGCCTGAAGTATCTGTGTAGGCATTTTTTAATCTTCCATATGAGTGCTGGAGGCTCGTACTAAAGCTTTTCAGGATAGACTGCCCAAAGAAAATAACTGTCCTGTCTCCAAACTGCACATCTATCTTTCATTGTCCTTCATCTGCCCTCAAAACACTTACTTAATCTCTCAGTTCTGCCCCTGCACATTTAATCTTTACCTGTAGCATATATTGAATAGGGTATGTAAGCTCAGTGCATTATTTATTCATAGGCTGGCTGGAACTGACAAGGAGTGAGCTTTTCCTTTTCGCCCGTGTATTAATCTTTAAGAAGAGTTTCTAACAGTGCTGGGGCTGTCAAATGGTGATCAACTTTTGAGATTTTTCTTCAGCATTCATTTTTTCCAAATACTCTTTATTTTGATCCTTTACAGGCATTGCCCACCTTTGAAACAACACCCGTTGTTTCAGAGAGACTTCTTTCCATCTTGCCTGTTTTCTCATATAGCTGAGATAGGGATCAGTGCTGCCTGCTGTTGAACATTCTTGTCTTTCATGATGACTTGTGCATGGTGAGTACTGAAGTTTGAAACAGGTCCTCGAGAAACTTAATTTCTTCTTTTCCTTTTGTTCTTTGTCAGTGACTTTTTCATAGTGATGGTAGAACTGCTCCTTTGTGAACCCTCGTTGACTTTAATGGGATGCTACACATGCAGACCAGGCTACATCACAACAAGAAATGCTTTGCTTGGTTAGTTCTTACTGTGCAATCAGTAAAGCAGCCTGGAAGTACCATCTCTTTTGGTTTTGTAACCTCTAGATGCATCCAAACAAAGCAAAAATCCTCAAAATGCTTGGATTTACAGCTGGCTAATCTTGAGGCTGTCCAAGCAATCTGGATGGATTGAATCTGTGAGCTCCCAGATCAGATATATTGTTAATAATGAGCTTCACTGAGACCTTCACTGGAGACTTTGAGCTGATGACTTGGTGCAGATGTACTGAAGGAGCATGTGCCTGAAACCATAGTGCCTCTTCTTGAAGGAAATAGTTTATTTGTAGAGAAAAGCTGAGATTTATGGAGGATTCCTGTTATTTGCTTCTGGAAATTTCTTGGAATAGGCCTCCAGTGTTCAGAAAGCTCATCTTAGAAATCGATCTCCTTCCCATTCTTTTGTTAACTACACCACCACAACAAGCCAACTAGGGTTCTAAGGCATGAGTTTTCTGGACAGACACCTTGAGAATTTGTCTCTTCCTGGTTCCTCAGTTTACACAATTACATTAAGCTGTATATGCAGGTGCCTGCACACTTTGCTGCAGACCCCTCAGAAAAACACCTTGATGTTTCCTTTTGAGACTGTTTCTCAGTGCCTGGGTAAGGTCTCTGGGAGGATGAACCCCTCAGAGGTGACCTCCTCAGCATCAGACTCATCAGCCAGACCATAAAGTCTGGGGGGAATAAACAGTGGCAGTTCCTAATGGAGTCATTTTGCCAGTGTTGGCTCCGGATGGTGGTTTCCTCCATTCCCTCTAGCAGGCAAATATTATTTCAGATTTATGTTACTGATTTACGTATGTTCTGGAAGTGCTCTCTGCATATTAGGGCTTTAAATATGATTCACTGAATAACCCTGTAGAAAAAGGCCACATTTTGCCAGGTGATGCAAAACTTAAAAGCTGCTGTAAAGCCGGACAAACTCTAAGCCCATTTAATCCTTATACTTCTCAGCACAAAATCAGTGAGAAAAGTGATCTTGTACTTGCATTGTTTCTACTTCACTATGGCAGTTCTGTGGGCAAAAAAAGTGTGTTGTTCTCATTTGTCCCTTTATTTTAAAGGGAGATAGGAATTAGTTAGGAATTCCTTTCCACAGGGAGGAACATGATCAAAATGAACTGTCATTTACTAGTATGAGAAAAGAAATACATGAAAAGTCAGTCAAGCAGAGGGGTAAGCTAAGTTTAAGATGGTGTTAGCTAAAGGAGCCTTCTCCCACGCTGAAACATCTGTATTGACATTGAGCTGATGTTTTTTGCCCTCCTCAGTCTGCTTTATTCTTTCATTCAGGCACATAACTGGTAGCTGTGAGTTTTTAGGCAGCAAAATTCTTGCTGTTAAAACCCTTCAGAGAACTTTCAGTGTGACCTCTTCCTTGGTACCATTTATGTCCATCTTCTGTTTAAATTAATGGTGAGTGTTGAGTATGCTGAAGCAAGCCATGCTGCATCCATCCTTTTCAAAAATGCTAATCTTTCTTCTGCATCTATCTTGTGTATCAACTGGGCCTTTTCTAGGTGATAGAGTCCTCTGTGTATGACATCTGTCTATGGTACCTTTTCTGGCACTAGGTGGACTCTAGTCCTGTAAATAAGAACCAATCCAAGAAGAAGACTCAATCTGTAAACATACAGATCTATACGGGCTTTTTTCCCTTGGAAAAAGAAAAGAAGAGGGTTTGAAAACTTCAGAGTTTCTTGAGCCGTAAAGAGAACAAAGTTTTATTCATTTTGTATTCCTTTAGTTGAGGAGTAGGGGATGTGTACCTGCTCCTTGATACTCTCACTGAGCTTCTACTCTGCTTTTTCATGCTTGCACGGTCTCTGTACACCTAGTTCTCTCCCTGCTTTTTCCCTTTCTAGTTAGACACATAATTTGAGATCTTCCTCTGCTCAGACCGCACGCAGGCAGGGAGAATCTCATTCCCCTGCCTCAGCACAGGCAGGAAATAAATGCGTGTGGATTTCTCGGGAAGGCTGTTCTCATCTCAAAGTGTGCCCACCTGAAAGCACGTGGCTCAGGAGGTGATAAAGGCACTCACTCATGTCGCATTTATTAGTGCCAAGAGCCTTGAAGTCTTCTGTCTTCACAGCTGACTGCCCGCTGCTTTTGAGCCTTGGTATTTTCATCTCTACAGCTGGGACTTGATATCTCTTCACTTTGTTTTCTAAATGCTTTTAGCACTTCCAGTTGGCTTGTGAGTCACTGAATGCCAGTGTGCTGCAGAAATTACCACTTTCAATACAAGTTAAACACGTTTCCATTCTGTAGCTAAGATTTTTATGTAGGCTTAGGTGCAGGCCATTAAAATTTATCCTCCTCTAATCATTCTCCTTAAATTAAATACTTCAGCCATACGGCACGCACAGAAGGGCAGTAATCAGAAGCCTTTCCAAAGCTGAACTGTACAGGGAGGTCCTTTTGAGATGTTCAGGTCTAAATTAATTATTCTGTCCTCTGGTCAGGCCAGTTTGTGGTTTGCAGGGTCCTGAGCAGGGCAGAGGCAATGGGGTTTGAGAGTAGCTGTGCTGTTCACCTGACTCCCCTAGAGTGGGGAGTGTAATAGGACTGTAATTGTGTGGAGGCTTATAACTCATATATTAAAGTTACAAAGATGGCAAGGGTCATGGGGAATGGTAATATCCTCTTATTAGGCTATTTGACTGAATTGAGCTTTAAAGCCTTGGTTTTAGTTAATGGAGTAAGTGGATCATTTATCTTAAATCTCATTGTCCGCCTCTCCCCTGCTCATCGGCTGAACAGGGTTACTGAGCCTCACTTTTCTTTCCTTCTAGTTGTGGATGGGTGTGCAGCAGGGAAGAAGACTCAGCTTGGATATGAACCTGCCTCCTGAGGCTGCAGTCACTCCTTCCTCTAGACATCCATAGCTACTTCCTAGGCACTGGTGAGGGCTCATTCCTGGTATGGAGGAGGCAAATGTGGGAGCAGGACTAGGATATTGCAAAATGCTTTAGATGAATAAGATTTTAGTTTTCTGTTAGTGATGGCATGCTAGATGAATGCATTCTGAGTACTCCAGCTGCACCAGACTGGATCACTTAAGAAACAAGTATTTTCCAGTTGTGTTCCAGGCCTTGAAGGGGAGGACAGTATGTGTACATCTAAGTCAACTTTATTCATGAAGCAAGCCAGTGGTTCAGGTTTGTGTCAGTGTGACAAGGAAATCTGTCTCTAAATGAGCTGCCTTGACACTGAGAAGTATTATTTTGTTGGGAAGAATGCAGGTGTGGAAATAATGCCTGACTTAATGAGCTTATCTAATCTCAGTCTGCTTCCAGAGTACTAGCCTGACAATACTGAAGGTAGTTCTTTTTAGAGCTAATAGCCAAGAATGCTTCCTGACCACATGAGGATTTACTATTTCTCAACAGCTGAAAAGCTGAAACTAATCTGAAATATGGAAACTTCATAAAACTGAGCATTTTGCAATATTGGTGTATTGCGACTGAAAGCCAAGCTCTGTATTGGCACAGGCTTAAATCAGCCCTCAGCATATTTACGAGTGACTTAGATGAAAATTACTATTCTCTGTATTTCTGCAAAATAAGTTTTAGATTGTTATTATGGGATCTGAGTTAACTGCAGACCTTTTCTAGTCTTAATCCTCCTTAGGGACTGCTCCTGTTCATGTCTGATCACAGGGGAAGGTTTCTGCCTGCCTGCAGGCATCACCCATACCCCGAAGGAGCTCCCCAACAGCAAGGGTGTCAGCTCAGCTGCATGATTCATTCAGGAGACCGTTTCTCTAAACAGTGGAGATGGTGTTTATCCCTGGGGCCAGGGCTCCCATCAATTTGTCCAGTTTATGCTGGGAGGAGGCAGTAAAACTGATGCTTACAAGAATTCTGACTGCACACACTCCTGTGTAGGAAGCCAAGAAAACCCTTGTGGTCCTTGGCTCTGCTCGCAGTGGGTGGTAGAGACCACCCCAGGAGGAGGTTAAGGATATGGTAAAGGCTGGATGATGCGATCGGGCTGTCAAGTCCAAAGTGCAGTCAGCAGCTGGGATGAGGAGGCCACATCTGGAGCCTCTAAGGAGGTGGTGGCAACAGGAACGACTCTATGGGGGAATGGGAAATAGTACTTGGGCTTTTTTGTTGGGCTCAACAAGACATTACAGGCGATGGGAAGGGCGAGACCTCCTGCTGCTGAAGAGGTGCTGAGAAGCAATAAATACTAAACCTGGGTAATGGTGAGTGTTGGACAGCAAGGTCTGACATCCCAAATGACACTTGATGGGGATTGCTACCTCGCAGGTACATGTGGTGGGGAAAGGTAAAGCTAGCTGATGGCCCAGTGGCAACAGCAGAGTACGGGATCCCTTTGCAAGAAGAGACTGAAATAGTTTTTTAGAGACATTTAACTTCCTGTTGAGGGTTGAGATCAGTTTGCTGCAGCTTCATCACTGCCCCAAACACAGACATTAACCTTCCAGGACATCATATATGTAAGTGCTGATGAAGCTAAGGAAACAAGTGAAGCAAAGTCCCTTGCCTGGTTTAAGGCAGCTACTGCATAGATGGGCTATTTGGTTTGCAAAAGTGGATGTCTCAGACTTACTAATTTAGAAACAATACTAACTGAGAAGGAAAGGAATATTGCAGAACACTTCTCTGGTTGAAATCAGAGGAGCTCTTGAAGATGGGCCTTCTGCCTTGTCCTTCTGGTTAAAAATAAAGAGGAATATTTAAAATCTAAGATCCCACCATGAGCTTCCTCATCTCTTCAGCAGCCCAGGCTCGGAGTGGATGAGCTCCATTAATTTGGAGCAGTTTGGCAAAATATCCAAGGAAGGATCCAGTGGAGAGTAGTCAACTAGTTATCATTCCAGATCATTTATTCTGCCCAAGTGAGAGTTACAAGGTTTGGATTCCACTGTGTTCAACAGTTTCCTAAGCACAGGTAGCTGCAGCAATGATGTGGCTTTGTGCTGCTGCAAGGACCCTGTCAAGGTTGTCAGGTTCTAAAATCAGCCTGCTTTGACAGCTCTTCTGTTCTGCAGAGTTTGCTTACAAAAGCTGTTTAAAAAACATGATCCTTTTTTTGCAGCATTTACATGAAAAGCAGCATGCAAGAAGTTCATGGGTGCCTTTGTAAAAGACTGGTGTGTCCCCAGACATGAGAGATCTGGCTTATTTTAATATGCTGATATTCTAATAAGTCTTAATTCTAATGTCTTCCTAACAGAAAGAATGTTTGCTTTATTCTGAAGCATACCGAGGATGAGCTTCTGTACAGGTTCTTCTTCCTCTTTGCTTTGTATGTGTCACAGACAGGATTGCAGGAGCTGCTACCTCTTGGAGGCTCTAAACGTTTTTCCTTCAAAGTCCAAAGGGGACAATTCTGTCAGCTGGCACATGTTGGTGAACACTTGTTCCAGTATGGAAGTCAACCACAGGTGTTCAGAAAGGAGGGGGAAAAAGGAAAAGCAAAGCCTTGAAACCCTTGCACAGCCAAATCCCATGGGTGTATCTGCAGAAGGGGTTACACCTGACTGATGCTGCGCATGAAGAATATGATGTGTTAAATTAATCTAGGGCAAAGGATGAAATCACTGAAAAAAGCCCAAAGGAAAATAAGTATTTAAAATCTATTGGCTCGTTGTTTAAAATGAAGTTGTACTCAGCTTGAGTCAAATGATACCTCCCATTTAAGTCCTTCCCTCAAAACTCTCCCCAGAAGTCCTCAAATAAAATGCCTTCAGTTCCAAGCCTGACTGGGTTCACATGCAGATACTGGATGTTCTGGATGCATCAGTGAAGGTGGGACTATAAGCTGTAAATGCTCTTTTGTCTTGAGCACCACCTTGCAGACTCCCCAGAGCCTCCGGGAGTTAGTCCAAGCTCCAGAAAGCATCCTCTGAGTGATAAACTTGCTTCCCAAGCCTTAAATTATCACAAACCTCAAACAGGAGAAGCATGTGCCCAGCAACTCTGTTAGATCAGGGGCAACAGAGAAATGACCAGGGCTCAGGAGCTTTCCTCCTGCTCAAGCTTCCTGGGCTCTATTAAATGCTCATACTTTGCTATTCTGTCTGTAATGGCATTTTTTGAATCAGATGAGAATTTGGTGCTCAAAGTGCCTGAGCACTTAACGGGGAAGTTGGTTTTAATTAAACATCTCACTGAAGACTGATGGCAGCTTCAGAGGGATCTTAATGCCTATGAAGCCTATCGTGGGAGGGTCAGAGCTATTAGGGAATAAGGACCAAACCCACGACAGCACAACATGAAGAGTGAGTGCCATCTTGATGTCTGAAGTCCAAGACTGAAGAGAAAGCAATTCCTGCTTCCCAGGCGGTGTGGGTAAGCAGAGGCTTTCAAATCCAGGAAAGGAGAGCACTGTTTTGGAAGGCTAAAGTTAGCAGTGATTAAAGGAGCTCTTAATTAACCAAATACTCCCCTGCCTTCCCAAATGATTCAATAACTGAACAATTACAATGAGCTCAGCAAGTAATTGCCATCCATTGTAGGCTCTGCCCTTGCCAACTGCAGCCTCAGAAACCACCAGCTGTTCATATGCTGGGAAATGGAGTCCATGAAGTGTGAGTCAAGTAATTGGACAGGAAAAAACCCACAGCTTCAGAGGCAGTGTGAGGAAAGCTGCTCCCTCACGCTGCGCCATGAAGTGTGCAGTCCCTTCCCTACTGAAGGTCCAGCTTAAAATTGTTAGTGTGGATTGAAGTACTGTTTTCATGAGTGCTCTGGCAAAACATACAAAGGTTCCTGATGGTTATTCTGCCTCACAAAGCTTTACAAAGCCTGCCTGGGGGCTAATGTATATCTCTGAAGAGGGAAGCTGCTGCCTTACTGACCAGAAAAGAGAAACCTGAAGGTAAAGCCCAAATGCTCTGAGAACACAAGTCTTAAAGGTGTTTCCAGCTACAGGAGGTAAAAGTTGTTGGGTTGTGACTTCAGCTATTTACTGGTCTGAATGGTATTTGAAACAAGAATAAGCTCAAGTGCATTGAAGTTTTTCACCCATGATTTTAACAACAGGCTTGAAGATGTCATTTCACAGGTGGTACTTTTCAGGGCCTGTACTTGTATTGGTTTACTTGGACAGTGGAGCTGATGGGACAAGACATAATTATTTTTGGCTTGATTGGAAAAATGGCTTAATCCTTTAAGCCCACAAGAGTGCAAAACCAGAGGTACCAACCTAAATGAGGGGACAGAGGAGGTTGAGGCTGGAGCAACAGTAAAGCTCAAGTTATTCTCCTAGCTATGCAAACATAACTTCTGTAATGTAGTTGAAGGATTTGCTTATAGCAATCACACTTGCAGAAGCACGCCTGATTGCTGATTAGATTCTGGAAATCAATAGAGACTCTTCCCTTCCTTGCAGACAGCCTGAAACAAGAGATTTGAAATTAAAGAGGCAGGAAATTTCCCCAATGCCTCACAACTCTCAGTGGATGCCTTGTGTGGCATGCTTTAGCGTGGGGTGTCCTTGCTTATGGCAGGGGGGTTGGAACTGGATGATCTTAAGCTCCTTTCCAACCCTAACTGTTCTATGATTCTATGATTAAGAGTCTGACAGGTGGTGGTTTTAGCTATGGAGCAAATTGAGGGTGGAAGCAGAGTCCCTGGGGGAGGCTGCAACTTGTTGCTGAGAAGGAAATGTAACTCAAAGGACAGAGCATGCAAAGACAGAACAAAAAATCATGAGATTGAAGTAAGAGCACCGAAGATAAAAACATGCTAAAACCAACCACGTTTCTACTGAACAAATAACCTAAATGGTCACGTTTGATCCATGATCTTTCTGTTGAATAGCTCTTTGGTGTGAGCAGGAGAATCTGTCTATGACAAGCAATGGGAATGCACATCGTTAAGGCAGGTCCTGGAATGAAGTCTGTAATTATACATAGACCCTCCACAGACTGAGCCTGAATGCCTCACAGCTCCAAGATAAACATTTACTGAAGAATGTGGCAGAAGATAAAAATGCCTGTTAAGATGCTGCTTTGAGATCTAAGCTAATGTGCTTGTGCCAATGAGCTTCTCTGTTTCTTTCTGTGTCCATCAGAAAGGCAGAGACACTCTGCTCATTGCTCCATGCTGCCCTCTGTAATTCCTCACCCTGCATCATGAGAACTTAGTGCTTGTAGTGGAGTTCAGAGCCTCCCACATTGGGTTTGCTTGTGAGCACAATGAGTAGGGCAAGAAGGGAAGAGGACTGCAAGGAAATGAAGCTGGGAGCTGGCTGCACCTTGAATGAGGCACATGGTTGTCACATCAACCACTGGTTCTGCACCAGGATCATGCCAGGAGGTGAGATTTCAACACACTGCTAAGTTCCTGGCACTGTCTGCTCTGGAGCCCCTGTGGGTGCCCTGTGCTCTTTTCATGCCAGGTGTAAAGCCTTATTACCAGAGGCAGCATGATGGTGATGTACTATTGCCATCCTGAGCCTCCTCTCAGCCTAAAGCAATTTCTCTGTGCTCTCATTAAGATTAATGAATAATTCAGTATGACACGTTACCTATTTTCCTTTTGCATTTTGGAGGCAGGGCACTTTTCAAAGCTCTTCTCCCCACACCTGAGGCCCCTCTCCCTTGAGCCCTGCTGGGACTGTGAACATGAGGCATACAGCTGGGAGAACACAGTTTCCCAAAGCTGTGAAGTTACAGCTTTAAAGTTTTTTCTTGCCTTTTATTGGACTAAACCCAAGACTTCTTACAGGTTTGAGGGTTGTTTTTTCTTCTGAGTAATAGAGATAGATACTGAATACCCAGAACACACAGTGCCTCTTACAGAAAACATTTACTTTATATGGATGGAGGTAAAAGATCAAGCGATGCTCCAGCAATGTCCCCAGTCCCTCCACTATGGTCACCCCCATTTAAACCAGACCTACAAGGAGTTCATCCCGTACCACTGGGCACTACACACTGTGGGGTTTCACTTTCTCATCCTGCTTAAAAGAAGCTGCTGCAAAAGTCAGGAGACGCTTTGAAGTTTGAGACGTGTTTGCCATAATAAACTTGCCTTTGTATTAAAAACAAACAAACAAATGAGAACAGCCAGGCAGAGTTAGGGGGTTGCTATTTCCTCTGCTTCTATTGTTGAGAATTACTCGTGCTGTGCCTCAGGCGGAGGTTCCTCGACAGATTTAATCATCCTAAAGAGATGCCAACAACAAATGTCAGGGAAGCTCTGCTGTGTTCAGCAATCAGTGATGAGCGTTGGGATAATTCTTTCTGTTCAGCCTCCTCTGCACCACAGTCCCGCTGGTAATGCCCCCAGGAGGTAAAGAAGAAAGATTTTTGCTTTCCTACTGTATCTCCTGATACTGTTTTCTCGCTCGAAGAGGGGCTTTAGAGAGGGTTTGGATGCATTAAAATGATGCTTTTATCAGGAGGCTCATTTCAGCTGCGTTCCCAGTGAAGCCAGTTGAGCACAGCTGNACAGTCCCGCTGGTAATGCCCCCAGCCCATAATCTGGGGAAGAAGATGCCCCCAGGAGGTAAAGAAGAAAGATTTTTGCTTTCCTACTGTATCTCCTGATACTGTTTTCTCGCTCGAAGAGGGGCTTTAGAGAGGGTTTGGATGCATTAAAATGATGCTTTTATCAGGAGGCTCATTTCAGCTGCGTTCCCAGTGAAGCCAGTTGAGCACAGCTGCCATTGCTGTGGGGTAAGTGATTATCTTTGCCATTAATTAGAAACCAGCCAACTACCATTAATCAAAAATGGAGAAGTTCTGGTACACCCACATTTCCTCTGTCCATTAGCAGCTAACCTGAACCCTAAGTTATCCCTACAAATAGGCCTTTCTCCTTGCACCTTTAGCACCTCTCATCCAAGGATCTCAGACCATTTCATCAGTGACCTCTTGAAACTCTTGTGCATATGATGGAAATGGTGTTGCTCTTTTCCAAGCACTTAGTGAGCAGTGGCACAAGGATAAACGAGTTCTCCAAGGTCACAGTGTAAGTTAGCAGTGATTTTCCACGAGAAGCCAGGACTTCTAACCTCTCCTGGTTTAAGTTAATCTCTCTCTTCAGCTCTGATGGTGAGTGCTGTCTCAGTAGGCATCTCCAGCATCAACTCCCTTAGAAATTTCTGGATTTTATTAGCTCTCTTGCTCTTAGCCTGCCTGGGTTACTTATCAACAGCACTAGTGCTCTGGGGATGAATGGCCTCTAAATCCCCACCAGCAGGTGATGTGAAGAAAGAGATAAATATATACACTTGAATGGAATCAGATAACTAACTGCTGCTACTGTGAGGCATGGTACAGGCAAGTGCTGTGGACTCCTGTGTACTCCTGCTACTACTTCTTAATCTGAACATTGTACAGGGTCAGAAAGGTGCTTTCAGAATGTGGGGATTAGAGGTAACTAGGGCTCCAGCTGATTTTAGAGTAATGCCATTCCCATTTCCCCTTCTACAGCATTAACTGAAAGAAAATAGCACACCTGTTACAAAGAAAAAGCAGAAACTCAACATAACTCTAGTGTTGCCAGGATAGTTGGAAGCTGTTAGCCCATGCTCCCTAAAGGGAGGATGCTGCAGGACTCAGCACCAGAGCTGGTACTGCCCACTGCTATGCACAGCTTGTCTGGTGGGACCTGCATGTCCCTGGAGGTTTAGGTGTCCTCCCTCTACATGTGTCTGCAAGAGTGTCGCTGTCTCTCTCCTTTTAGCATTACTACATTACAGTTAGTTTACCTTCTTCATTCTTCTGGATTTTAAACTCAGTGGAGCCTGAGAAGTCATTGCTATGGAGTGCCTTTTCCTGGGAGGCTGCTTGCAGGAGCCAGCGCTGTGCTTCTCAAATGTCAAGCTGATATTTAAACAAATAAAAGGCATAGAATTGGTGTGAGTTTGATGGATGTCCCTGGTGAGGTTTGCAGGGGTGCATATGTGAAGGGGTAACTGTCTCCAAAAGGCTGTGTTTATAGACACACCACATTTAACCTTAGGAATCTCCCTTGCTTTGTTTGGATGAAATCATGTTTGGCTTCAGCTAAGAATTCAGGAGCTGGATTCAAGATCCTAAGGGGAATGCACAGGGAAAGGCTAATGACAATGCAGAGAGACACTGGCCTAAACAAGCTGAAACAAACTGAGCAGATTTTACATCTCAAGCAGTCACATCACTCTGGGTTTAGAGCTGTATCCTCTACCAAGCACTGTTATAGGCTGTTATTGCTGGATGTTTGATTTTGCACAAGTTTATTTATTACTTTCCCTCCAGGTATCTTGATGGGAGGGTTGGGGTGGGACCTTCTGTGAGTTCAACCTTCTCGAGTAATTTCAACAAACGCTTCCTAACTCTTCACCTTGTTTCTCACTGCAGAAGCATTCCTAGTGTTTGCCAAAAAAATGTTTCATTTAAATTATAAATTGAGAGAACCAGAAAAATAGAGCCCGAATGCCTGGAGAATTCTTTGGGATTTTTTCCCCCTTTCCTTTTTTAATTGTCTTGCATGCAGAAAAAAGGGAAAATGTTACAGCAGGGGTTTTTTTTGCTTTGGTATATCCCATTGGGGAGCCTGCTTTGTGGGGGACAGGACAGCTCTAGCTGGGACCCCAGATCACAAAGCTCACTGGTGATTATTCAGAACCTGCTGAGATGACGTTAGTCTCCCCCAGAGGTTATAAACCCCACACTAGAAACTCGGTGTGGGCAGAAAGCTGGATTGCTGAGCAGAAATAGGTACATTTAGATAAACCCCTTTAAATGTATGTCCCTTTCTTTAATATGCCTCAATCACTTCTTTCAGTGTTGGGTCTCTGACAGAACCTTGTGGCATCCTAAAGGTTTGGCTGAGCGAGCCGGCAGTGAGCTCCTCCATCAGCTCTCACAAAACCCAGCCCGGGCTATCCACCCCCAAGATACTTTGCTACCAACTGGCGCATCCTTTCTGTGTGGTGTGTTTTAGATACATTCCCAAACAAGGGCAAAAAAGATTGTGTAATGATAATAACAGTAACTTTAAAGGCTACTTATATCCTGTGAAGCTGCAGCTATGATTTTGAAGATAAAGCAATATATTTCTTATAAGCCACAGCAATTAACTCCATGTCTCTCCTATTCCCTAGAAAAACTTGAAACTAACAGCAACAACTAATATTATAAGGCAAAAAACCCCTCCAGCTCGGCTAAGCTGTATTTAGTCACCAGCTCTGGGTGTTTCTGTGGGTGCTGGCAGCGTGAATGCTGTGCAAAATGACAGGAGTAAAGTTAGTCCGGATTCAGCATGGAAAGAAAACGTGGGAGAGGGAAGTTAGCACTTGGGAGTGAGCTTTCTCTTCAAAACAGGCTTTTGCCTTTCAGATTTTGTAGTAATGTTATACTTTATTGTTTGAGTGCTATTGAGTGCTATATATTGAGTGCTATCCTATAGTTAGGTTGTGCCCTGATGGTGTGGAACCGCTATGTTACAAACCCTAAACCAGAAAGCCAGTTTTCTTCCCCAGACCTCAGGATGGAAAATTGCTGCTGCCACCAGAGGGACTCAGGAATACAACGGGAGGAGCCGAGCATCCCCGAACCGGCCAAATCCCCAGCAAAGACATCTGACCTTTTGGGGCTGCCTTGAGGATTCCTCGGGTGCTGTGTTATCTGCTCCCGTGACTGGAGGGCTGGACTGGGTAAGAGGTTTATGCGCTTTCTCCTCTCACCATGCTAATGGAATAGATTATGAATTTAGTCATCCTGCCTGTTCTCCTTGGTTAATGCAACTGGGCAGCGAGCCTTGTGTTTTGTAGTGCATGAGGTACAAAATGCTCCTAAAATCACCCCTTTTTCACTGGCTTCCCTAGTATTCAATCATGCACCAAAAATGATGGCTGGAATAGGAGTTAGAATATTAGGGATTTGCTTGCACTCATGATGATGTTGTAATGTGGGCCTTTCGAGCATTTGGTGCAAATTTGGCTTAAAAAAGCAGGGAGAAAGATGATTAAAAAATGGTGCAAAAATTCAGCCAGGTTCAAATGGATTCCCCTGTGTCTGGTGAAAACAACCATTCACACCTGTCCCACAAAGGGCTGGTCTTCTCTTTTCAAGTGAAAGCGGAAAAATTGCCACTGCTGCAGCAGATACTACCTTAGATTAAAGGAAGGAAAGAGCACTCAGGATGAAACTCCATTTCTTTCACAGCCTGCGTTGCCGCCTTCTCTTTTCTTAATCATAAACCCCTCAACCCTCAGGGGTGCTGGAAAAGATTACCTAGTGATTAATTTCTTTCTTGTAAAGCACGTATGGAGCTTTGAAGTTACAAGCTCTGGCCCAACAAGAACAATGCTGTTGCCTTGCCTAAAACGACCGTTTCCATTCTGCTGAAGAACTGAATCCTGCGGCAAAATATCATTTATAATAAGTGTTTTAAAAGCATTATAAACCACGGGATTACAGTGATTTGGGTATGATAAATGATCCTAGGGTACACACAGCTTGAATTCCTGGAATGTAGAATAGAATCATAGGGTAGTTTGGGTTGGAAGGGACCTTAGAGCTCAGCTACTTCCACTCTCCTGCCATGGGCAGGGACACATTCCACTAGACCAGGTAATAGCCAAAGTAACATTATTTACAATGAAATCCACACACTTTGCTCAGTTAGAGCTTGACAGGTTTTCCTGTTGTTACTTCAGCCCTCTGGCCTGGGATGCTTTGGATTTACCATAAGTGACAAGACACGTGGGGTATGCAAAGTCCCATCTGGTTGCGTGTCTATCTCAATTTTCATACACTTCTGTGGCCTCTGTGGTTGAGGAGACAAGACGTGGTTTTAATCTCATTATTCTGGGAGTTTACTTATCCTTCTTAGTGCTGGGGACAGGTAAAACCTCTCCCTCACACAGGAAATAGACTGAGCTGCTTTCCAGCAGTTTTGCATGGCCTGCACACAAGGAGATGTGCTTATGAATACTGAATCCTACCAAACCAGCACCCTCCCCAGACTACTCTGGGTGAGCAGCGGGCAATGCTACCAGTTACAGGTGACTGGACAGGACTCTGTGCTCTAGAAAGGCTGCAGCAGTCCCCTTCCAAAGCTACCTAATTTGTTTGATTTAAATGAATTTGGGTTTGCTGCTAAAGAACGACACAAAGCCTGTGTCCTCATCTCCAGAACGTGAGCACACCAAGAAGAGTCAAGGGCTGCCCAATTACAGACAACAGGAGCTCAGTCAAAACATCTGCTCCTGCAGGATATTTATGGGGTGGGTCAAAACCTACTGACTTTTGGCAGTTTAACTGGTCTGATGGGACAGCAAGAGGGATGGTGTTTATGTAATTCTTATTTTAAATTGAGCTCTGATCCCCAGGAGTATGAGTGGCTCCTGAGGAGTCGTGTTTGTGAAGGTCTGCACCGTGTCATTCTCCACAGGCTGCTGAAGAGCCATCATTCATTACACACAGCAGCATCTTCTGCTTGCTGGCCCGTTAAACAGGCTCTCCTCTGCCCAGCCGCTCTGGGGCCTTGTCAGATTTACTGGTTCTTTCACCAGAGTAGCCCTGTAGGATACGAGAGAGGACCAGTGCTGAGATGGGACTAGGATGCAGCACATACTGGCTGAAAAACCTTGTGAGTGACAAATACCTAATGTTTTGCCTTTCATCTGGATGCTCCTCCATCAACCCTTTGATGTTTAATGCTCTGATGATGTGGCATGGAAAGCACATCCCCTGCACACTGTTTGTGATGCTGAGCAGGGTAGCAGAATCACTTCTGGGGGCTGACGTCTTGGGAAGCATATCCCAAACCAAATCCTTCTGTTTGCTTATACACAACTTAGGTTACAAGTATAGATCTCACCTGCTCTGTATTTTCATGCCTTTTTTCCTAAGCACAACTTGTTTTCTCCTTCCTGTTCTTACTAATAGCTATGTTTTCTATGAAAGCAGAAAGCATATTCCCTAATACTCTTTTTGATACCTATACAGCTCTTTCATCATCTGCTTCCCCTTCCATACCTTTCAACAGATACGTGATATGCTCTGCAACTATTTCATATATGGCAATCATCTGTACTACAACAGCCTTGTGACACTGGTGGCTATGTGGGCTTCCAAGGACATTCCAAGGGCCTTGGCCCTAGCAATGGAACTCAAGACAAATCAGCACTGCATCGGGGCAGGATGCACATCAGGGTGGGGTTTTCTTTCTATAGCCATAAGGAAATACAGTTTTCTCTTTCAGAGGTGGGCAAATGGCATGTGCAGCCTGGAAGGGCTGCAGCCAGGATGTCTGTCCGGCCTCACGCTTCCCGAGAGCAGGATGGCACAGCACACCTCACAGATGACGCACGTGCTCCAGCCTTCCCACGCCACCTTTGGAGTTAAGTCTTATCTTTGTTATTCTTATATGGGAGTGACTTCCAGCCTCAGAAATGGGAAGCAAAGGAAAAGTAACAATGACTTCAGAATTCATAATTAAAAAATGAATTAGTTCCTGAAAAGTTGTGCCTAAAAACTGTTGAAGCCTGAGTTCCCTGCCAATTCCCAGCATGAACTGTGTGTTAGTCCTCCTTTTTCACATAATTAAATGGGCTCCGTTAGGCCTATTTATTCTTCCCAGCTTGGTAGTCCACACCATGCTGGAACATGACAAAGCGGTCATCCGTGTTTCAAAGACAGTCCCATGATCACAAGTAATACGAGCAAGGTGAGTTACATATTCCCCCCTTCCCCAGAAGACACCCCAACAACTGCATCTGGAAGAAGAATGCCTGACTCCTGGCACAGGAACGTGTGTCCCTGGTCTTCATCCAACATGTGCCCTGAAGGCTTTATTTTTCCACTGTTAGTTGAGTGCATGAAATCCAGCATGTTGCTGGGCTGTGTTCTCTGCTCCTGATCCCAGGCTGTGCTGTTGGCACTTTGTGTCTCTGCTTTAGCACAACATCTCCTAAAGTTTGGTGTGTGACACAAGAGGATCACCCAAGGACACAGGAACACATTAATACTGCAGAGCTGGAATGGGACTCCTCTAAAGCACACAGGGGTTGGAGTACACCGTAAGAAAGTGGAAATGACTGTTCCCTAAGCAACTGCCAGTAGTCCCTGGGTATCAGTAGCTGCCAACAATAGTTTATGCAACTCAAATCGTGCTTCACCTACCCCCAGAGCCTGTCCCTGAACATGAAAGAAGAATACTGAATACAACTTCATCCTTACGTGCATGAGCTCTGCAGAGAACAGCTGGGAGCAGCAGCCTCTCCCTTGGTACATACACCATCCGGGCTGGGGGGAAAGCCCGTGCAAGGGGAAACCTGACGATGGTCCAGTTTTTAATCAGCCTTTATTTTATAAACTGAGGGTTTACAATCGTGTAGATGCTTACAGGCATCTCCAGTATCTGGGGAGGATTTTCTATGGGGAGAGGCAAAATGTTTCTGATCAAATGTCATGAATAAATTTATCCCTTTTATGATGAGTCCCATGATACAGGATTCAGCCAATTTTCTTTGAGCCTCAGGTCTTTGAGTGATAGGATTAGAAGACATTTTTCTTTCTTTTCAAGGCAAATTTTCAGTTTTCCAAGCCCTGTTGAACTGTTCAGAAAGGGAGCAACTTGAAGAAAATCAGTGGCAAAGTCAAATCACCTTAGGTAGAAACCTTACCAAAAGTACAAGGCTTTTTTGTTTTCTTTGCATGTAATCCTGTGGTTTCTGAGAGCTTACCTTGTGGGTTTTGAATGCTTGGAGTTTGAAGTAGTGCTGCAATGAATTTTAAAATAGAGACTTTAAGCTTGATGAAACTGTAGTGCAATATAAAGTAATAGGAAAAGGAGCTTAAAGGTTTCTTTACACACTCAAAAACCAGATAATGGCAATAGATAGGGCAAACCCAAGGCTTGCAGCTAAATTAAGCAATACCAGGACAATTTCAGACCTTTGCAGATCTGACCCAGCTGCAGCTCAAAGGCAGCACTGAGAAACCATGCAAGAGGAAGGGTGTGCAGAGCTGGAGCTGGGCAAAACTCAGCAAAGCATGGAAAGAGTTTGTGATAGAACCCAGCAAAGTATCCACTGCATCTTCTGCACCCGAAACCAAAGTCCTGGCTGGTTGCTGGCTGCCAACAGGACCCCCCTTACAACCCTAAGCCAGACAGAAATTTGAATGCATCTCATAGTACTTGGATTCACACAATGTCACAGAATCACAGAATCCTAAGGGGTTGGAAGGGACCTCGAAAGTTCATCCAGTCCAACCCCCCTGCGAGAGCAGGGTAACCTAAATCACATCACACAGGAACTTGTCCAGGCGGGCCTTGAATATCTCCAACATAGGAGACTCCACAACTCCCCTGGGCAACCTGTTCCAGTGCTCTGGCACTCTCACAGTGAAGAAATTCCTCCTGATGTTCATATGGAACCTCCTATGCTGCAGTTTACACACATTGCCCCTTGTCCTATCACTGGACATCACTGAAAACCTGGCTCCATCATCCTGACACTCACCCTTTACATATTTGTAAACATTGATGACGTCTTGCACCTAACTGAAGTGACTGCCAGAAGTGAGGTTTTAGGACCCTTCAAGACTAAGGGGTCCCAAAGCCCTACCTTGGCCAGATGCTCTGCTGGTCCTGGTGTTTCTGGAGCACCTCCTCTTCCTCACTTGTCCTTCAGTGTTGCCATGCCCAGGGCCTCCGAGCTGTAGTCGTACTGGTTGCTGGAGGACATGGACCGTCCCCAGGAGCACTGCAGGTTGGAGCCCCTTTTGCGGAAGGAGGATGTGAACCTGTAGAAGTTGCGGTGCCTGTTGCGCAGGTACTCCCGGTAGTTTTTGGTGAGCAGAGTGTAGAGGAAGGGGTTGATGCAGCTGTTGCTGTAGGTCAGGCAGGTCACCAGGTAATTAATGCACTTTTGGGTTTGGGTGGTGAGCTGGAGGGAGCTGCTGTAGAGTCGCACCAGCTGCCAGATCCAAAATGGCAGGAAACAGGCCCAGAAGACCAGCACGATGCTGAAGATCATGATGAGGACCTTCTGTCGGGGGGATCTCTTGCTCTTCTCTTTGTGGGGGGGGTTCTTCTGGGATTCTAGGTAGGTCCTGGCTAGGCGTGTGTAGAGGAATCCAATGATGATTCCTGGGGCCATGATGCTAGTGCTGAAGAGCACTGTCAAGTAGGTCCTGTAGGCGTCCATGCTCCAGGTAGGCGCACACATCCTCTTCACCTTGCCCTCTGCCTTTCCCCCCTCGGTCAGAGTGACCATCAGCATCATGGGCAGAGTAAGGAGCAGTGAGACTGACCAGACAGCCCCTGCTGTGACCTTCCGGTAGCCCCGTGACCTCTTCAATGTGTCCAGGGGCCGGGTGACGGCCAGATAGCGCTCGGTGCACATCAGAGTGAGGGTGAAGATGCTGGCATGCATGGTGAGCAGGTCCAGGCTGAGCAGGATGCGGCACCCCAGGTCCCCGAAGTACCAGTCCTGAGCCAGATAAGTGCAGACGATGAAGGGGATAGTGGAGAGGTAGAGCAGGTCGGCCAGGGCCAGGCTGACGATGGAGCTGTACATGGGGGCGGCGCAGCGTGTCGAGTGGCACATCACCACCAGCGTGTACACGTTGCCCGCCACGCCGGCCACGTACATCACCGACAGCACCGTCCCGAAGGCCGAGGGGATGAGCAGGGGCCCGCTCCCGGGGCCGCCGCCGCCGCCGCCCGCAGAGGAGTTGCCCCCCGCCGCCGCCGTCCCGTTGGGCTCCATGGGCGGCGGCGGCGGCCCCGTCAGCCTCGCACCAGCCCCGGAGCTCCCGGCCCCGGCGGCGGCCGCTCCGCCCCCCGCGGGAGGTAGGGCGGTACCGGGCTGCCCCACGGGGAAGGGCCGCCCCCCGCCCCGCCTGGGCTCCGGCACCGCGGGGCGCAGCGGGCAGGTGCCGTCTATGGGCAGAGCGCGGAGGGAGCGGAGCGAGCGGGGGCCGCCGCCGAGACACCCGCAGCCCCGGTGGGGAGGCGGCGCTGGGGCACACCGGGAGCGCCCCGCTCTCCCCGCGTTCTCGCAAAAGCCGCCCGGCAGATGCAGGCTGCGGGAGCTTCCTCGAAAGTCTTCCCGGCCGCTCTGCTGTCATTCGGCTTTTTCCCCCCGCCGGGTTTACGGCGCTGGCGACAGGACCCGCGGCTCCGCTTCAAGTCATCAGTCAGAAATCGCGGTGGCCAACAGGCAGAGCCAGTGTGCCCCTGGGTTTCTCGGGAAAGACAGCGCACATTGTTGTCAAACACAACCGGGGATACAGCGAGCCGGAGGTGGATGCAAAACCGGGGCTGAAAGAGACGCGCTTTTCCTTTTCTTTTCTTTTTCTTTTTCTTTTCTTTTCTTTTTCTTTCTTTCTTTTTTTTTTTTTTTTTTTTTTTTTTTTTTTTTTTTTTTTTTTTTTTTTTTTTTT
>NDXB01016570.1:21243-84735 GCA_002631895.1 Agapornis roseicollis
TTTTTTTTTGTTTTTTTTTTTTTTTTTTTTTTTTTTTTTTTTTTTTTTTTTTCGTGGAAATAGCTTTTCTCTTGGATTTTACCCCGAAAAGCGTGGCGATGTTCTAGCAAGGTTTACATTTGAGCTTTAGTGACAGCTGATTCGGCTGCAGAGGGGGAAGTTCAGAGTGTAATGAATGAGGTCTCTACAGAGACAGCTTTTCCAGTTAGGTGGGCATTTTGGGGGCAGTTGCAAGATCAATGAGCACCTTATATTTCAATCTTATTTCAGAGAAAGCAAAGATTACGGCAGCTCATAGTCAAAGGGCAGAGTGCTGTATTTCCCCAGCTCCTATTGATTTCCAATAGGAATTAACTGGCTTTTATGCCTGCAAGCATTTCTGCTTAAACCACAGTGCTAAAACGACTGCAATGTGTTTATTTGCTCGTTATAATCCCCCCTCAAAGTGCTTTTGTGCAAACTGCCATCTAATTCTCTGTAGCACGTTACAAAGTGGCAAAACTCTTGTTGGCTCACAGGAGCAGGATTCAGCCCTATAAAAGTATTGTATTGGATACTGGGCTGTAATTTGCCATAAAATTAACAGGCACACGTGTAACTCTGCTTTCCTTCCGTGTCTCTTCCAAATGCTGAAGGCTAGATTCATTTGAGTAGCTGACTCAAGCATACTGTGAATGCTGGGGAGGGAGAAGAAGCTAAATTGAATTATTGTCAGGCAGGGATCTGCTTTATCAGATTCAGCACTGACAAAGTTTAGATCCAGGCGCTGAGCTGGAAATGTTTTTCCGCTGGCAGCCCCGCATTCCTTCACAGCAGCTGGACCAAGCAGCTGGGAATGCGGGCGGATACTTTACCAGGGCCAAATCCTGCCTGCATGGCAGTCAAGGGGATTGACTGCCACAGACTTTGAGTGAGATCCAGGCTTGGCTCGGATCGTAGCTCATCTCTGAGAACTGGGTTGCATGCAACTTTTGCAGTCCCGTCTCCTTTTTGTTTTGAAGTTGTTCTCTGTGCTGCTTTGTTTTCTGTCTTCATTTAATGGCCAGGAGAGAGGGCAAAAGAGAACAGAATAAGTAATCTGTTGTTTGCCATGGTACCTGCTTTGTTTTGGGTGATTACATGAGATGATAGAGATAAGCAGTGTGATAGTTCTGAATAGAGAATGACTTAATTTGTTTAGTGAATACCTAATTTCAACTTCCCTTCCAGCAGAAGAGCTTTTAATTGGGCAACTGTAAGCATTAGTGAGTCCACAAGACACTTATTTTCTTAAGCATGTAGGACACGTATCCATGGGAACTTACTCCTATTAAACTCTTAAAAGATAGTTTGCCGCCTGGAGTCATTTTGCAGCAGAGCAAAGGCTGTTCTCTGAGCAAGGAACACTTCTCCCCTCCACTGCTCTGCTCTTGCCATGCACCGAGCCTCTTCCACACACCCGCAAGAACTGGCATAGCACTTGGGGCCTGGTGGAATTTGGCCTGGAGCTTATGACAGCCAAGATCAATCAGAATTAGGAAGGAGGAGATGCAGGAGTCCAGAATACTGATGCTTCCCATTTGTCTGTGTACACAAGATACACATTTTTCAGTAGTGTGGGTGACAAGCTTCCAGAAGAAGTGGTGAATTTTCCATTTCTCCAGATGTCTAAGTAAAAGCTGAAAGTGCCTTTTTGGAAGATGTGTTTTAATCAAATAGAAATATGGAGCTCACTGCAGAATTACTGTCAGAATAAGACCTCAGGGACATACTGCATACAAACCCAAGTCATCAAGGATCAAATTGTCTTTTATGAACCTCAAAATCTGTTAGTCCCTGTGTGTTTTGTCTTGTAATAGCAGAAAAATATTGATATGAAAAGGATTAATAATGTACTTCCCGTGCAGAATTTCCTGTCCAGAGGCATTCGTACTAATGCACAAGCCCATGCCCAGCCATTCTAAAATATAGCTCCAGTTTGCATTTTATTGTCTGTTTGGAATAGGATTTTTTTTTTCCAGGTGCTTAGTGCCTAATTTTAGAATTTTCTAACAAAATTGTCTGCTTATTAGGAAGTCGATAATAAGAGTCCACATGATGAGGGCTGTTTGAATGGCCATGTCCAATGTCTATTTTATAAGGCCCTCGGTTTCCTCAGTCAATAGCTGGTACTCTATTGTTTTGTTATGAAGGTCAGAGTATCTGTGGTGGGCAGCTAAAAGCTGTTGTCTTGGCAAATTGAAAGGCGGCTCTCCTTGCTCTGTTCAGCTGTGACAGGCTTCAAAACTGAAGTGCTGGCTGGGTGGAAGAGAGGCAGTGTGTGTGCAGAGGCAGAGCCTCCCTGTTAAGGTTTGTCATTGTAAGCTGTTGTCCTCCTGGAGTGCCTTCAGTGTGGAATATCATTGTTGAGAGTGAATTTTGCAGTTCAAGGTAGGGAACATGTGAAATGCTGCCTTTGTGTCCTTCAGCATATGTTAGCTGAGAGCACACTGATGCACGGATCCAGCCTTTGGACGAGATTGCTTTTAGTCGTGCTGCTCAGCCTGGCCAGGTGAGCATTGCTGTTTCTTGTGATGTTCTTGTGCCCTGTCACTGTGTGGCCAATGCTTTCCCTGTTGGGTTCCTACTCAGCAGGAAGTGACAAGACTTGACTGATCACTTGGCAAAGCATCAGGAAAGTATTCAGCTTTTGCTAAGTTCAGAAGGCCTTGATACAGCATCCACGTGAGAAAGGCAGAGACTGAGAAGCGCAAGGGTGAGGTTTGTTAGATCCCAAACATGTGCTGTCAGATGAGATCCATGCATTTATTTCCTAAGCCTAAACTTAGAGGATCAAAGTTATCATCTGCTAGTTCAGAGCCTGTAAATGGAATGTAATGTTGTAGTGGAAGTGGATGACAAAGAGGTATCAAAAGCAACTGCAGTATAATATCCCATGGGATGCCCAGAAACTGGTTTGGCTGCATTGCTTAACTCAATAGTGTGTGCCGTATAGAACCTTTTCTCAGGTTACTAACACACTAATATATAATCTCTACAGCTTGGCAACTGAATCTCGCTGGAACAATGTTTATGCCCTGCAATAATATGCAGAGGCCTTCATCTCTCTTCAAAACTATTTCTGAACAAGGGTCACTTGGTGCAAAGGTTTATTTAAAATCATGGACTGTGCACAGCATAACCCCCCAGTCTCAGTGTAAGAGCTTCACTCTGAAAAAGCTAGAAGCAAAAGCAAATTTGATCCACCACTTCTGAAAGCTTTTTGTTAATACAGATGTTTGTATCTGTCTTACACAGTTGAATATGTCCTTCAGTTTGACTTTACAGTTATACTGTAATTTAAAGTTCGAGCTCTCTCTCCCCGCTCAGATGTTTAAGAGGCAAGAATCCTAGCACCGGAGGAGTCACTGAAGAGAATCTGCATGCTCTCCAAAATCTCTAAGGAAGACTGTGTAACAGGTTTCAGGCAGTGTTATTTCAGGAATGTAATTGAGTGGGTTTTCAAAAGCCCTCCCAGATATAAATAACATAGGAGGGACCTGCTTTGGTACCTCTTAATCACAGCGTTCATGAGCAAGTGCATTGCTCTCTTGTTCCTGTTGCCACGTGTGAAGAGTAGAGTCACTGCCAGGGGAAGGTCTGAGACACCACATGGATTTGCACTCGTGGAGAATGTGGCCAGTGGCACACTGTGTGCTTGCTATAGGAAGGTACTATCAGGCTTGCTGAGTCCAATTCTATGTAATTGCAAGCAAGAGATCAAAGGCTTTGTCCTTGGTTTGTGCAATAATGGAACAGTGTAAATTGTGGGCTATTACAGTAACTTTCACCAGTAAGGGCTCTGGCAGGGTTTTTAGGATCTTCTTGTGTTAGAGTATTTGAGATCATTTTACAATGGAAAAAAATACATCTTAATAACCCCAAGTCATTTCCTGTGGAAACTCAAACTCTTTCTTCCCCACCTAAACCACAGAATTTTACACTGAAAAAAAAACCCAGCCAAAACCCAAACCCCAGTATCCTTCTTCTCCATGCACATGAGTACAAAGGAGATAGTACTGCCTCATGGAAAGGGTTTTTGTTGTTATGCAACACAGCACGTGCACTGTCCCATGTGTTGCAGGAATGGTGCCAAACAGCTGGCAGAGATCTGACCCGAAAAGCACAGGTACTGCCAGGGACAACGGCGGCTCTGATTTGGCAATCTGGGGTACCTTTTATGTGGCTGAAGAAGCTCTGGAAGTAGCACGCTCAGTGCAGTGTTGCTTTTGGTACTTGATTTGTTTTTGTCCAGGGTAGGAAGGCTTTTACTCCCGTTAAATATCCCACCCTACTGATGGAAAAATTATAGCATTTATATCTGCAAATTTCTCCCCCAAAGACGGATCGTCTCTTTCTACAGTCTAAACTCCACTTGGAGGAGTATGCAAAACCTACAGCATGCTTCCATCCCAGCCGTTCAGCCTTTTGTTAATAAAGGACTTTGTATGAGAAACTCTCCTTTATTTCCTGACTTGTGTCGTATTTCTTTGTCCATACAGAAAAATTACCTCCAGGTGAATAGTCTGCATTTTGTACGAGAGACCACAAGAGGAGCTGATGGGCAGCAGCCAGATGCTGCCAGGATGCTGGAGAGGGAAGCTCCTGCCCTGCTTTGGAGGAACGGTTAAAAGGAAAACGGATGTTTTTTCACCTTGGTTTCATAAAAATTATATAAAACCTCTTGACAGATGTGAGAAAAGGGTGGAAGCCCAAAGACTTTCCTTTTGTCAAAGAAACAATTCCCAGTCAAGCATCATATTAGTGTCTGGGTCAGAGCTCACTTGGGTCACAGGGAGTTTTCCTTAGATTTCCGTGGGTTTTGGAGGAAGCCAGTGATTAAAGACTAAGCAAGAACTGATACCCTTTCCTTTGAACAGAGGTTCGGAGTTTTGGGGGTGTTTGAACTGAGCGGTGATTCTGCCTTGGAGGTTGGCATCACAGCATCCATTTTGTGGTGGATTATTTAAACCTCTTCCAGCAGCAGCCACACTCTGGGCATTACAAAGCAGTGCTGAGAGCTCTTGCTCTGCCTCTTGGCACTGCTGTCAGGGTGAGGAGATAGCCATGTATGTGACTCAAACCCTCTTGCCTACACTTCGTCATTTTCCTCATCATCTACATCCTCCTATGGGTTTCTTCCTCCTAAAGTCCTCCAAGAGGCTCTTGGTGCAGGTGTGTGTTATGCATGCAAGGAGACAGTACAGAAGCCCTGCAGCACCAGGCAGGGGCTCTGACTGCTTCCAGTTTCATCTGTAGGCTGACTTTGGTCTCCAGATTAAATGCCTTTGGGGAAGCTGGGAACCATTTGTTATATTTTTATTCTAATGGTTTTCTAATTTAATTATTTGAGGGTATGTGTCAGAGTTTATCACTGTCAGACATTGGTGCTGAAAGGGGATTTCAGCTAGTGAAAACTCCAGCTGGGTGAGTACTTCCATAGGCTTTAGTGAAAGCAATGAAGTCCTCTTTGTTCTAGTTCTTCCCAGACTTTATTGCTCTTTAAGTCTGTGCTAAATTTGATTTTAAAAGCCCTGACCAAATGGAGCAGAGGATTTACTCTGAGTGCTCTACTTCCAGTCCTGAAATTCTCTTCAGAACAGCAGTGCAACAGTCATTTTTCCATCCTGGACTGCTGCAGTGATGTGATGCCTGAGCCCCTGTGGGTTGCCCTAGGCAGAGATGTTTATTCAGGCAGTGCCTAGAGAAGCTGCACAGAAGCTGCCAAGTCCATCAACAGCTGCTGACTCCTCAATCACACTGACCCAGAGAGGTTTGTTCCCCATTGACTCACCTAATTGTCACCGTGGTGGCTGGTGGATGATGAGGATCAACAGGAACACTGGAGAGGAACAGTGGAGCCACAGGGATCGGTTTGTTTGTTGGAGAGGCGTTTGGACCCTTTTTTTCCCTTTCATAGCAACTTGCACCCAATCAGAAAATCAGTGTTCAGAAACTCAAAGATTTAAGAACTAATCACTAGGAGCATAGTTTTTGCAGGCTGATGATAACCAGGTACATTTACAGTTCCTTATTAATCAGCCTAGGACTAGACCAGCATATGTATGTAAAAACACTAATACTTTTATTACTGAAGAGAGCCCAGCACTTAGGCTCCTACAGTTTGTCTAGAAAATGGAATATGTGATTTTCCCCCACTAATAGTATGTTTTCCTTGTCTCCTGGCAGCTTGCACAAGTGCTCTGAAGTACATGACATATGGCAAAGAGAACATCAAAATCTGCTGTGCCATATGATCAGTTCATGTGGCAGTGGGCATGTTCCTGGCTCCACAAAGCTTCACAGCCATAAAACTATTCCTTGCTTCCTGGTGGGAATATGTGCCTTTGCTTTAACTGCAATAATTTGTATGTATCTGCTCTGAAAACATGAAATGTTAATGCTTCCCTTAAATATAAAATTTACCTAGGATTGGCAAAAGGGGGTATGTGTGTGTGTTCGGTAGTACTGGGCACTGCTGTGTTCAGGCATCTCCAGAAGAGACCCTCTGTTGATGCACGCTTCCCTAGGTAGTGGGCTTGATGTGAAGAAGGTATCACTAAGGTAGATTAGTATTTGCAGTCAGTTGCATTCATGCAGCCATGCCAAAATAGTTTGAAACATCCTTTTTCCCATTTGGGTAACTGGTACGATACTAGTGTGGGACCCGTAAAGAGCTCTCCTACTTTCTGTCATCCTTCCCTCCATAAATCAGGCATTTATTTGATCATAACCATCAGGATGACTCCAGCAGTGATGTTACAGAGTTGTGTGGCTGCATTGTACAAGGGCAATCAAATGGTTCTTTTGAGCAATAACTGACAGAAGCCACTTTAGTAACCTCTACAAGATAAAGAATGAGGCATGACAAAAAGAGAGACCAGGTAATACAAGCACAATTGTTTATAAACCAAAGGCTTTTTTATTCACCATGAGTGATCAGCAAATCTTTGACTACAACCTACTTCTATTAAAATCTAACATTTTAAAAGAGGGGATTTATCTTCAGGGGGATTTTCCTGCACTGGGATCAACAGGAGAAATGAAAGATAAACATCACTCACACAGAGTCTGAGGAGGAAAAGCCTGGTCAGTGCAGCTGAATAGCTTCGGGCTTTTTGTTCCTGCTGGTGGGAAGCAGAGATCTGGATAAAGGGCTGCAGGAGTGTTGCTCAGGAGAGAGAAAGGTCTGTGTGGGGAGTCACTGAACTCAGAGAAAATGCTGCAGCTTGGGGTTGTTTTTGTCAGACTGGCAAATGCAGCCTTTTCTTCCCCACTAACGACAGCTGGGGGATGCTCTGGTGTGCGCTGAGGCCAGTGGCTCTGGTACCCTCTGCCTCTCACTGAGCTGCAAGCTCACACCTGATAGCTAGCAAGTTGCAGGCCTTTGGCCTCAGCTACAGAAATATGGCTTTGTAGGCTTCTAGAGACACACAGGGTGTATTCCTCTTAAGAGATGTACCTGGACTTGGAAGCAGGATTGTTGCTGAGTCCTCTAAAGAGTTGCAACAGAGTTCCTGTACCCTGAGCTACAGCTAGAAATAGAGCTAGAAATAGAAATATCTCTTAAGTTGGCAAAAATAGGGCCAGCAGCCTGTGTATTTGTGGGGCTTGGGAAAGAGAAGATGGGAGGTGGTGTTGGAGCAAAGACAGGGACCTGATGGTTTTTCCTCACAGCTACCAATTAGTGGGTGCATTTTTTTTTTACCTGAAGTGCAGAAAAGGAGCTGGAGTTTCTCTGTCTTCTTCAGTGCTTAGAGGGGGGATATGTGAGGACACTAGGAGCATCAGGGGAGATTGACTGCTGGAAAAGAGCCTTACATTGTACCCTAAATAGCTTGAGAGGTAGGTAAAATATAGGTATTCTCTGCTAGGAGGGATAATCCCACCTTGGATCCTCATGGATCCTCTTGGAGGTACAGTGCCAGCCAGCCTGTTTTTGTGGTCTGGTGGTCTTACATTGCTTTGTATGTGCTGACCAGCAGGAACCAAAATGCTGGTGTGGTTGTGTAGCAGGGTTCTAGAATGGGAGAGGCACAATAAATTTAGCACTCAAGCACTAGGAGGACAAAAAATTCTTTAGACCAAAGTCCATTTTGAAAAGAGGATTTAAGCAGTTCTAAAATGTTACTCTGTGTGTGTAACATGCTGTTTGGCAAGGGAAGCTGTCTGCACTGCATCATGCATTAGCTCTTGAAAGCATAACTAGTCACATAATTATTAGAATTACATTTGCATTCGCAGCTAGGATGTATATAACTAGTATGGCAATACATGCTAATTAAACACCAATTAATAATTTTAAAAATGAGATTTGAATCTATACAGCTGACACAGATGTAGTAGTAAATACTCATTGCTTACAAAGAATACATCAGGTGTGTTTTAATATGCAACCCTAGTCCTATATAAACACATACTGCCAATTATAAAGAACAGATTTGATGTGTTCCTTATTCGTGTTACACAGCTATTGGTGAGTGACAGTCATGATAATAACGTATTTGACTGCTTTTACATTGTTGCACATTAATGCTTCCAGCTGGTCACACTGGGCTGGCTCGTGTTTCAGCCATCAGAAAATGTGCAAGTACACTGTAAGGTAGAAGGGTTTACTCTTGCTTAATCCAGCCAGGCAATCCAGATGGGCTGCTGAAAACCACTCATCTTTCTTTGTATAGTTTGAAGCTTTATGGCTCTGGCAGGATATCTTAATATTGCTTTATCTGCAGGCTTCAGAAATGCTGTGGAAGAGAATCAAAGTCTACATAGAGCTGAAAGCATTCGATGCTTCTGATTTAAGAAACATTCAAAGTTTCTGGTGCCAGAAAGGGACTTAGGCTTTTCTGCACTCTATTTCAGGGATAAGTTTCTGCTTCAACTTAGAGTCGTGTTGGAGGCCTGCGGGGGACAAATCCAAGCTAAGTTAGCTTAAGATGCTGGCTGCTGCCTACTGTAAACTGATCGTAAGCAAAGTAAAAGGCTTGTAGTGTGCAGCCAAGAAGGGCACTGAAGTGTAGGTGTCCTTGGCCACCCTTACAGCAGACAAACTTGCACAGCACTGGCTGTTCTCACTAAGGACTGAGGGCACCATGTGTGTTCTGTGCCTAAGGACGCCCAGGGTAGCAGAGGACAGCAGCATGATGAAGTTGTGGAAGTGGGGAAGCAGAGAGGAGAGTAGCTGCAGCAGGGGTGAGACAGCTCAGCACCTCCCATGAGATCTGGGTTTTGGCTTGTGGGGGTATTTGCAGACTTCTCTGTGCTGGGTGTTTGCTTTTGATGGCGTTTTGCCTTGGAAGCCATTTCCTCCATGAAAAAACAGGCTAATGAGGGAATTGCTTTGACCAGGCAGGATTTGGCCACCCTGTGGTGCGGGACGTGCATCCCTGCTCCTGCACCTGGTTCCCCGTGCTGAGCTCCACCACGGTGGACACCTCCATCATACACACCAAGGAGGTTTCTGGCATTGAGGCCAGGCCAGGACTGGGGCTGACACCTGCCTAGGAAGCTCCTCGTATCACCCCACCTCACTCACACAGGAACATCTGTAGTGTCAGGCTCTTGGTGTGCCTCTGCTGTCCCCAACAGAAAGAAGGGCAAATGGAGGAAGAGCAGGAGGAATGTGTGGGGCAATGACTGGTGTGCTGTGCAGGTGGGAACAGGGTGATGAGATCTGGGGTACCATTAGTACCTACCCCGACAGCTCTCTCAACAGGAGGGGTCTGCTGCTCCTAAGGCATGTTCACCCCCACAGGCTCCTAAGCCCAGACTCCAGAATCCCTGCTTTTGGCACTTGTCCGTAAACAGCTGCAAAACCCTCTGGAAAGGAGCCTCCCCCATTCCTTTTGGCCTTCGAAGACGGCAGCTGATGGCTGCCTGCAGAGATGTGGTTAACCCTGGGCTCCCTGTGCTTCAACTGGAGCTTCCCAGACCGTGGATGGGGGGAGCTGGGTCCTGCAGACAACCGGGATGGGGATCCCCTTGGTGGATGGCGGGAACGGCGTGTGCCACCTCAGGCCGGAGCCAGGGACAGCGCTGGGAGCTTGGCGCTGTAGGCCCGCGATGGTGGCACCCAGAGGAGCCTGTGTCAGGGGAGGCTGCAGCACAGAGCTCAGTGCAGGAGGTGCCTCCCCATTGCTCTGGAGGCAAGGGTGATCCATGGGTGTACACCATGTGCCTCAGAGCAGCAGCTCCTGCGGCGGGTGGCTGAGCTCAGGGAGGCAGGCACAAACCTGAGGGAGGTCATGAATCTGAGAGGGAACTGGACTGTGGGTTCTGGGCTTGCACTGGGGGCACATGCGGCCATTGTGCAGAGGCACAAGTGGCACGCACAGGGAAAGAAAAAGCGCATTAATGCAGGGGTTGGAAACTTGTCAGGAGAAACACCAAAAAGAGGATGGAGAGGACAAAGAAAAGCATGGGGCTTCCTCCAAATCCTGACTTCCCCACCCAGAACCACTTCACACCCCTGTGGGGGCTGATGAGGTGACACCCACCACAACAGAAGAGCAACCAGTTACAGCACCAACAAAAAGGACGAGAAGAGAAGGCTGTGTGGAGACCTCAGAGCAGCTTCCAGGATCTGAAGGGGGCCTATAGGGATGCTGGGGAGGGACTCTTCATTAGGGACTGTAGTGACAGGACAAGGGGTAACGGGTTCAAACTTAAACAGGGGAGGTTTAGATTGGATCTAAGGAAGAAATTCTTTTCTGTGAGGGTGGTGAGGCACTGGAATGGGTTGCCTAAGGAAGTTGTGAGTGCTCCATCCCTGGCAGTGTTCAAGGCCAGGTTGGACGAGGCCTTGTGTGGCCTGGTTTAGTGTGAGGTGTCCCTGGTTATGGCAGGGGGGCTGGAACTGGATGATCTTAAGGTCCTTTCCAACCGTAACTATTCTATAATTCTATAATTCTAAGTGGTGGTGATAGTAGTAGGAGATTTTGTCTTGAAAGATAAAGTTTGTTGGCCTGACTCGCTCTTGAGGGAGCTTTGTGAACATGACCCAGCAATGTGTGCTCACAGTCCAGAAGCCACCCATGCGCTGGGCTGCATTAAAAGGTATGTGGGCAGCAGGTTGAGGGGGGTGATCCTGCCCCTCAGCTCTGCTCTTGTGAGACCCCCTTGCAGCGCTGTGTGCAGTGCTGGTGTCCTCACCATGAGAAAGACAGGGAGCTGTAGGAGCAAGTCCAGAGGAGGTCATGAAGATGACCAGGGGCTGGAGGAACTCCTGTATAGAGACAGGCTCAGAGAGTTGGGGCTGCTCAAGCTGGAGAAAAAAACTGTGTGGAGCCCTCCAGTGTCTGAAGGGAGCCTACAAGGATGCTGGAGAGGGACACTTTGTCAGGGACTGTAGCAACAGGACAAGAGGTGATAGGTTCAAACTGCAAGAGGGGAAGTTCATGTTAGAGATAAGGTACAAGTTCTTCTCTGTGAGGGTGCTGAGGCGCTGGCGCAGGGTGCCCAGAGAAGGTGAGGCTGCTCCATCCCTGGCAGTGTTCAAGGCCAGGTTGGACAGAGTGTTGGGAGACATGGTCTAGTGTGAAGTGTCCCTGTGCATGGCAGGGGTTTGGAACTGGATGATCTTAAGGATCTTTCCAACCCAAACCATTCTGTGATTCTAAGAAATAATGTAGCTAAAATGTTTTACATAAATTCTATGAGTTCCCAAGTCAAAAGTTAGTGACAGAATTTAGAGTCTTCCCACAGCCTTTGTTGTGTATATGGACATTCCTTTAATACTTCTTTCTTTTTAGTAGTTATGAAGTCCTGATTTATTTGGTCTCACTAGAAGTGTCTCCAAACAACACCCATTTAGGAATATGTACATTAGTTCTTTGCTAAATTATCTCTTTTTTGAAGTGCCTGTAACTTCTCTAGTTACTGTTTGCACCATTTAAGGATTCCAGCATCAAGATGGATTTTTCACTTTCTACTTTTCTGCTTACCTTGTTCATCATCACTTTTAGGAATCAGGTTCATTGATTTTCAGGGTCTTCACCTTTAATTTCTGGATCTGGTGACACTTTAAATGGAAGGTTTCAGCTTCTTTGGTTTCATTCAGAAACCAATCAACCCAACTAAATTCAAGCACTTCTCAAAGTGTTTTCCTAAGGGCTTGTCTGAGCTCAAGCCATGCTGCATTTACAAGACAATTTAGGACTGAAGCTCACTTGGGACTTCATCCACAAGGTAAGAGAGTGCTAATAATTATTGTGTTTTTTTTCAGGTGAAGACAGTTGTTGGCAGAATGCCTTCCTTTAAAGTTGGTTTGTTGTTGTTTTTTTTTTCCCTTAATAACTGGAAATATGAAGGCTAGATATTCAATTTGATGTTATTTGCTTTCCTGGTTGTGTTATTTCTCAACAGAGAAAGGCAAATTTGCTATTCCCAACATCAAGATTTATTGCTCTATATTAACAAGACAAAAATGCCATTTTATTGAAAATTCAGTTTAGATGGCTCTGAACAAACCCCAGTCTGAATGGTATAACAAGTGTAACCTTCATCTAAGAAATAGAAATGTAGAAATGATGGGGGTGTTAAAAACATTGAGTGCTGTAGAAGCCAGACTGCATCCTCAGTAGGTTTTCAGTTTAGAGACACCAGCCTGGCTGGCTGCATTCTGCCAGGCTCAGAAAAGGTAGTGATGATGTAGTAAAAGAGTTATATATTTATATGTGTCAAGCAGGCAGGTCTCTCCCTGACAGCAGTGTCCTTTCTCTCTCTCCCATCCAAGCACAAATCTGGCAGGTGCCTGTATTAGATACTGTCAGCTCATAACATATATTAATCACTGCAAATTACTTTAAGGCAGTCTCTGTGTGGATATATCTGGAGAATTGAATGTGAAGCCTTTAACCTTTGAATCACTTGTTCATTTGTGAACCCAGCTGATGTTAACCCTGAGTTAATTACTTTCCTGTGGCTCTCAGGTGCAAGCTGTTGTTGCATCTCAAACTGATTCCCAGGGAACACCCAGACACAATATAAAGCCACCAAAATCAAAGCTGTTGGAACTGGTCTGGAATTAAACTCATCATGGAGAGCAGGCCTGTAGGAAATTTGTGAGTATGGTGAATTTTCTTATGCTGTTTCTTTTCAAAAGATAAATGGGAGATTTTTAAGTGTCATTACAGGCTTCTCTCATTAGGCTAAATTCACTTGAGACTGCTTTTCTATGTAGAAGAATATCATGTGGAATAGAAAGTGCTCAGCCACAAACCAAGCTCTAAAAGGTTAATGATTTTAAGGCAAAGTTAGGTATAAGCAAGTTACAAATGGTGTTATTCCTTTTTCTGTGGCAACAGACATCTGGTTCTTTCATTTCAGTGCTTTTGTCTGGTAAAGGAGCTCTGAGCAGAGTACTTGATTGTACTCTTCTGCTGAATGTTCTAAAAGCCTGCAACCTGGTACTAGCACTTAGGTATTTAGGCTTTTGTCTTCTAACTTTGTTTCAGGAGCAACAATAAGCAACCTTGGTGATTCCTAGGGGGAATTAATGGGTACCTCTCACAAATTTAAAAGAAAGCCCAAACCACCAAAGTCCTGATTCTGTCCCTTTCAGGGTTTTGGTTTTACAGACAGCATCTGCCACTGCCTTTTTATCACCATGTCACAATGAAGATGATGATAACTTGGACAAGGAGAAGAGTGGGTTGTTGCAGCAGTCTCCAGGCCTGATGAGCTGGGGAGGGAGAAAAAACTCTGCATTAATTCTGTCCAGCAGTCTTTTTCATAGGGAGTTTTATTGTGTGTGGTTTGTACTGAGGGAACTGAGGCAGAATTTTAAAGAAATCCAAATTTAGGCTGGAGATCAGCCTCTAAATGCAGCTCCTGTCACTCCACTTTATATAAAATAAGTCCTGCAATAAGCATTTTTATGCTGCCTGTTGAGTTATTTCAGGGTATGTGATTCCCTTGACAGGACTCTGGCAATTGTCCAAGACTCCCAAGAAAAGATGGAATCTTGGAGCTGTGGAGTTGGAGGATGGATGAGCCAGGGTGGAGGCTGAGACTGCTCTGGTGTTGGTGGCACCATGAGGAGGAAGGAAGAGTTTGCCGAGGATAAATTCAACACACTGGAACAAAGTGTTCCTCTTAAATGTGTTCTACAGCCAGAATAGCAGCAGCAATTCTGCCAAGTAAGGGGCCTGCTGCAGGAACAGTTTGGCAAGGGAAAATATATAGCCAAATTTGAGCTAAGCAGCCTGATAGTGGGTGGCTGGATTATGCAAATGTACTGATACTCAGAATTCATTATCTCTTGCAAAGTGTCTCTGAATGAAATGGAATGGTAGAGCAGATAACCCTTGTTTTTATTGGATTCCTTCCCTCTCTTCCCCTTCCAAAAATCTGTATTTAAACACCTCCATTCAAAGTCTTGAAACTTGAGCAGTAAGGCTGTGGGGCAGAGCTTGCAATGAAATCCTCATCAGGATCCTGAGGGCAGGGCTAGAAAATGAGGTATTGCAGTGTCAGAAGTTCTTGGATTTGTTGAAACTTGGTCCTGGAAGGGATGAACCAGAAAGAATCCTAAGAAAAGGAGGAAAAATACGATATCCTTTCACTTCAGCGTGCTCCCTGTAAGCATAGTCATTTCTGGGAGAAGCATCAAGATTTACAGTTATTCTTAACACTGTCATGTGGGATTTGTGAGCTCCCATGAATGGAAGAATCATCATCATGTAGAAATCTGTGTGGTTTTGCCTTGGATGGAGTGATGGTAGTTCAACAGTTGTGCTTCACTGCTGCTACTGTTTTGCTGTGTACAAACAAGAATTGTCTTCTGATTGGCCGGTTTGCAAACTGAGGAAATCTGGCTAATTTATTCGCACTGGAAGTAGTGTTGCCCTCACAAGGTTGGATTTTAATGTTAATGAAGGTGTGTTTAAGAATGGATCTTGTTCTTGCAGCTTTATTCTAAAAACAAGGGAGGACAGAGCATAGGTTACAGATGCCACAAAGATGTCAGAGCTGAAAGAAAAAGGTTGTTGCTTGTAACACTCTCTTATTTATTTAGCCACTATGTTCTGGAGCCCATGAGAGGTGATAAACAAAGGGAGCCTGTGGAGATGCTTTGCATTCTGATGCTTTTCAAAGTACCTCCTTGCTCTGAAGCAGACTGTTCCAACTGTTCCAGGAACTATCTTAGCAATGCATGTAGTCTAGCTTGGAGCCAGAGGCTTGAGTCTTCATGAATCAAGCTCATTAATGGTATCCAAAATAAATGAGCTCTCAAAGAAATGAGTAAGAAACAAAAGCCTTCAGCCTGGGTCTGAATATTTCTGTATTGCTACCTCTGAGCATTAAGAAGTTTTGAAGCAAGTCCAGAGGAGGCCAGTAGGATGATCAGGGGCTGGAACACCTCCTGTATGAAGACAGGCCCAGAGAGCTGGGGCTGTTCAGTCTGGAGAAGAGAAGGCTGCATGGTGACCTCAGAGCAGCTTCCAGTATCTGAAGGGTACAAGGATGCTGGGGAGGGACTCTTTTGGGATTGTAGTGAATAGTACAAGAGGTGATGGGATCAAACTGAAACAGAAGAAGTTCAGGTTGGATATAAGATAGAAGCTCTTTACTGTGAGGGTGGTGAGACACTGGTACAGGTTGCCCAGACAAGCCGTGGCTGCCCCATCCTTGGCAGTGTTCAAGGCCAGGTTGGACAGAGTGTTCGGTGACATGGTTTCGTGTGAGGTGTCCTGGCCCATGGCAGGGGCTTGGAACTGGATGATCTTAAGGTCCTTTCCAACCCTAACTATTCTGTGGCTAAAGGCTGGTGTTGGAGCACTTTGCTCACTTGCCTTTCATTTGGGGTTTTAAACCAACTTGAAATTACTTAGTCAACTTGCACAAGTGAATGAGTGTTTGCAGCTGGCGAATATGCATGATACCGCTATGACAGAGTCTGTGACTACAGGTTTTGATGTGAAACAGGACTGCATAAAGTAAGTAAACCACTTTTGGTTCCAACCTTTGCTGTTCTGAAGCCGATTCCTTCTGGTGGCTGTTGCCAGAGGAGGGGAGCCTTCCTGGGTTTTCATCCTCTGACTTACTGTATAAACTTGGACCAACTGCCTCCACCTTCTTCACTTCATAAACAAAAGCGTGCTTGCTATAAATTTCCAGTGCCACTTTGGCAATACAAGTAGTGAGTTTTCCATTTTCCTTCTCTGGATTTTGTTTCCTTTCACCTTTTAAGTTTCTTCCTTTTCCCCAAGGGAGTGCTTATGTTCTCAGATTAAAACCAGAAGTCCGTTCAGTTTTCTGTGAAAGTTAATTTATTAAGAATACAGTTTTAATATCCTTTGAAATGATATTTTCCATATAAAAATATTTATTTTACTAAACCCACATCTTTCTGATGGAAAAATGTCTGGGCATTAAAAGAAGTCAACCACTGTCTAGTAGCTTTAGTATAGAAATGTGTCTGTGGTGCAGCTGTGATTTTATGGAGAGATTACTGGTTAAATTCCTCATTGTAACTAAAGTTAGTTAATTGTAATATTTTTAACTAAGGTATGGAAATGGCATGCACTAGAGCCTTACTGTGGCTTTCTGAATCATAGAAATATTAATGTTTAAACTATAAAACATGGGTGTGTTCAGTTTTTAATTGATTGAGTAGAGAAGCAGTGACAGCTAGGTAAAAACTTGCTAAGGTTTGGTGGCAAACTGCCCCTAGACAGCTAAGCTATAGTTTGTAGTAGCTAATGCAACTCTGTGGTAGTCTGAATTGGGGAATTTTAGAACTCAAGTCTTGGGAGCCAATATCTCCTTCACTGCAGGTTTCCAGAGCACTGACTGCAAAGGGGCATGAAAAGCCTGTAGTAAAAGCTCTGAAACCAGCTCTGGGCTGTGGTGTCCTTTGACTCTCAAAATGCTTCCAGAAAGCGTTTTCTTTTGGAAGGAAAGAACAACAATGAAAAAAATACTTTGAAGTTACTTTCTGCTGGTTTGTGTGGAAGACAAGAGGGAGATGTGCTGTTAAGGGGGTACAAGGTCTCCCCTCTCTTGCAGTCCCGCTCAAATCCAATCTGAGCTGATAAGTTGTTTTGTTACAGGGCTAGCAAGGTTTCAACCTCCCTCTCCTGAAAGAGCATTTAGAAATTGCCCCTCATATATTAAATTAGTCTATCAAATTCCTTAGTTCTCTCCAACAGGGTTCCTCATTTCAGGGGTCTATTGCAAAGAACCAAACAACACAGTGAAAGCCCAAATATTATTGAGAGAGAAGGATTAGGAAGTAATGAGAACCATAAGTCTTAAGGATACACCTCTTATCTCTTAGTCATCTACATATAACTTGCTTCCTCCTGCACACTCTATGCCTCCCTCTTCCTCCCTGGAATGACTTGTCACCTTTTCTGGGGCACAAAATCCTCTCTCATATTGCAGGAGTCTCTTGGTGTCTCACCTGTTTTCTTACACCACTATGAATACGAAGGAGTACCCACTTCCTCTTTTGCTCCTAGTTTTTCCCCTTACAGCCACTGCTAAACACAAAGCATGTATTTGTGATGCACCGCTCAGTGACGGGCATACAGGGTGTTCCTGTGTTAGTGCAGGTCTGCTCTGTTCCTGTGTCAAACCCTTAGTGTGACCACGATGGCAGAGAGGGGATGGCATCTCTCAGAAGATGGGAAATGGTTCTGCAGCTGATTTGGTGGCAGCCCAGGAAATGACATTGAAATGCTGTGTCCTTTGTGTTTTTAAACACCAGAAGAGATGAATAAACTGAACTGTCACAGTGCAGCTGATCAGGAAATACTGAATTATCCAATATATGTAAAAAAGCATAATTTTTATTGCTCCTCAGACACAGTGGCCAGTCTGTGGCAGCTTTGCAAATGCTTTCCGAGTGTTGTTGATCTTTCCCTGGCACTGTGTTAAGTAACCGAGGAAGAAAGTGGTTTTAATTAGACTGCATGCAGATCTCCAGTAAAATAAATTTTCTTTTAAAAATCAATAGATTGGTTCAATCTATAGTAAAGAGAAAGTCTTTTATTGATTAAATATTACTTCATCCTTCTTTGAGAACAAAATGTTTACCTCTTCAGCTGCTTGAGCTCTTAGAGAGACTTCCAGGAGGAAAGAAGAAAGTAAAAAACATCTTTCATTTTCTTGGTATTTGAAGGGGTAATCCTATCATACCTCCTTCTGCTCCCATCTCTCCTGTGTATATTGTGATTAAAAAGCTCAGCCTTCCAGATCTGTATAGATCATTAGGAAGAACATTAACTGATAAGGTTTTGGATTGCTCTAGGCACAGGCGAGTTGTGTTTTGCACAACAGTGTGAAAAGTCCTTCATCTCAATGCACTGCCTTTTGATGTATGAGCATGAATAGTTCCTCTTCTGCAGAGATGTTCTTTGTTTTGCAGAAAACAGTACTGAGGAGAGAGAAAATAGNTTTGGATTGCTGGAGTGACGCTTCAAGCAGCTCTAGGCACAGGCGAGTTGTGTTTTGCACAACAGTGTGAAAAGTCCTTCATCTCAATGCACTGCCTTTTGATGTATGAGCATGAATAGTTCCTCTTCTGCAGAGATGTTCTTTGTTTTGCAGAAAACAGTACTGAGGAGAGAGAAAATAGGAAGTTTTCTCCCAGGGCTGTGTCGCCAAGGGCCAAAGTAGAGCCTGAAGCGTTGTTATAAAGATATCAGCCTACCATTAACCTGCTGTCCCTGCCCCACCATACAATTTAGAGAGCTTATCTCAAACCAAGACTGCAGTGTGTTGTGTGATGTACAAAGCCAGAAAAAGAAGAGCCTCTTTTGTACAGGTCTTGTTCTTCCTCCCGCAACCCATTCCTCAAGATTAAAAAGCAAGGAAAGTTTCCTAGCAGCACCAAGAGGGAAATACCTGCTTTAGCACAGCAGAAAGCTTTCCTGGGGGGCTGGTTACAAACGTCAAAGTTTTAGGTGATGCAGAAAGATGCATTTTTACCTGCAGCTCATGAAGAGTCTCCCAAAACTGAAGGTAGATCTCAAGCCAGATGCTGTCCTACTGGCTGGTGATTGTGCAGAGGCCACAGCAGTGTTGTGGGGAATGCAACAAATAATACCTGGAAGTATAAAAGCAACTTAAACATCTCAGTGACACACAAATCTGGTCCATCCTTTGTGTTCAGTAGGAGGTGATCTTGTCCACCCTGACCTTCTCCCAGCTCTCTGTCTGCACTAATTAGACCAGGCTTTGAGGTATCAGGCCTTTATACTGGTGATGTTAGCATACAACTCCTAGCAGTTCAGCCAGTTGTTTTGAAATTTAACCATTTGCACTGATGGAACACTGGTGATGATTCCTCAAGCTGCTGGCAGCTGTCAATGCAAGGCAGTTCTACTGGGCTGATGAATTTGGGGCTATTGCCTTTTCTGTGGCTCTTGAAAGTAGAGAATTTGGACTACTCGTTTCATTGAAATGTAGTTTATGACACTTCATGTGTTTACACTGGTGGGTAAGTTGTGGGCTTGAACAGGGCCATGTATTTGCACTAGCAGGAAGTTAAACCTGCCAACTACAGGCTGATACTGTGTGCTGGTGAGTCAAAATGTGATGACAATAGAAGCTGTGTTTCGGAAACAAAATGTTAGCACTGATGATGTTTTTCCCTGTCAGCAAAAGAGGGTGCCAATTGCAGAGAAATGTGATCCTTTTTAGGTTATAGCTCCTTAGGAGTTTTTTTCCTGAGAAATATGATGCACATTCCATGGATAAAAGCCCATGTTAATTATTTTGAAGGTCTGTAGAGAGCTCAGCTGTCATTGCACAGTGGTGCACATAGACGAGTTAGTACCCTACATGGTCACCACCACTGATGCATCTGAAAGTGTCATGATCTTTAGTTTTCTTTCTAGTTCTTTGTTCTTGATCTCTGTGTACTGTGGTATATGTGCTGTGCTTGGAATTTTAACAGATGTTTTGGAGGTGGGTGTTCTGTTTCTAGACATCCGTGTCAAGAAATGTGACATGATGATCAAATGGGGAGTTTTTTTTGTGGGAGGAAGATGTACTGTGATGGAACATGGGAGGGTTGCTCTGGTAGGAAATCTTAAAGGAGGGATAAAAAAGTCATGCCAGGAGCACACTGACTTTACCAGGAGTAAAGTTTGTTGGTGTAAGTATGCCTGTTGGAAGTTGGAAGAGCAGAGTTGCTCAGAACCAGCTGGACGTTAGCAAACCCTCCATGTGGCTGCAGTGGCAACAGTAATTTCATGAGCCTGGCAGATCTGATTTGGCACCCTGGTATCAGTAATCTTGTACTGCCATATGCTGTCTCTGCAGGAAGAGAGTTTGATGTGTATTCAAAGCAGCAGCAGGAAAGCTTTTCTATTGCAGATGAGGCCAAGGCTTTAGGCTGTACTAGGCCAAGTCCTTGGGTCTTCTGACTACATAAGGTGTGCTGGGGCAAGGTGGCAACCCTATGGAGACTGGTTGTTGTGCTCACAAGTCCTTCTCTAGGATGAGCAAGTTTGCTCAGCAAGAAATACACTGAAGGAATAATTGAAACAACAGAATCGGAGAATAGTTTGGGTTGGAAGGGACCTTAAAGATCATCTGGTTCCAGCCCCCCTGCCATGGGCAGGGACACCTTCCACTAGACCAGGTTGTTCAAAGCCACATCCATCCTGGCCTTGAAGACTGCCAGGGACAGGACAGCCACAGGTTCTCTGGAGCAGCCTCAGCTGTTCCCCTGCCTCACCACCCTCCCAGTAAAGAACTAGTTAATAAATAGAAAAATATTTCAAAGGTTAGAGGTAAAATATACAGACATACCTAAAAAATTTAAATGTGCTTATAGTTTATTGAGAGCTTAAATTAGCGTGATGCAACCGTTCTTTTATGAGGGAACTTTCTTCCTGGCTTTGAACAGGATATTTCTCTTTTCATTTTCAACTTAATCAGACAAAAATTGTCAAAGTCTATCACTAAGAAAATGGAGCTGTTTTTCAAACTCTGAAATAAACATTCACCTTTTCAAATATGCCTGAACACCCCCCCCAACACACACAAACCCCTACATCTTTAAATAGCTTGAAAGATTCATGTTAATTAATTTGATTACGAATTACTGGCACTTTGGTAAATAATTCACAGCTATTTCATAAAGAGAGGGACTTGTGCCCTGCTTAAATGCTATTCATAAATTGAGAAGACCTTCTTCCACAAAAAATGGCTAAAACCACTTGTATTTCTTTTTGTAGTGGGAATACTACATGTATAACTTGTCAATACACTGATAATCTCTTAAATCCAGGTCTCCCTCTGACCTAATGGTCTATTTTTGATGGATGCGTTCTTTTTAACAGCTGAAAGAGTCCCATATTTTCTCATGTTCCCATTCCAGGCAGTGAGGTTCCTGGGCGATGGGTTAAATTGTCTCTGTTGATCACATAAAGAGGGTGAATGAAGACAGACATTATACTGCAACATCACTGGTTTTAATCTGATTTTTAATCAGTGGTTGAGTAGATGTAAATTCTGTTCTTCTGAGAAATCTTATTCAGTTTACTTTTAATTCACATCTCAGATTTGCCTGGATTAATTTTTTCACTGTGTAGCAGCTTTTAAGGTAGTGACAGGATCAATAAGGCAGGAAAGTTTGGAAAATGCCACTCCTTGTCTGTGTGCTTCGGTGCCCAAATGTAAACCAAATTGTCTGGAGATTTTTGCATTCTTGTTTCTAGGTGCATATTTGAAAGAACTTGAAAATTCTCTGAAGAACCTGTTTTCTGTCAGGAAATGGTCTCAGAAAAATCAAAGTATTTTGAGGATCATTAATTTACATCTGAGATTTCTCTGGGAACTCTTCAGGGTAGTTAGTTTAGACAAAACCGTTTTGATCTCATGTGCTAGCAAGAAATCATGATATTGAGACCAAAATTTCACAGTAAAACTCTCTTAGGGAAGTTAAAATATCGCTTCCCCCCACCAGCCTCAGGTGAATTAACTTTTCAGGTAGCTAAGGCTGAAAGTCTGTATTTCTGGCTAGTCTGATTTAAAGGGGTGTCATCAGCAACTGTGCAGCGCTGGCATTAGGAAAGCCCCATTTTAATAGGGATTCCAGACTAGTCATCAAAAACTTATGGCATATAGTGAGGATTGCTGGTAATACTTCATGGTGAAAGCCAGCTGGTTTTGTTAGCTACATCATTAGATTGTCACTTAAATATTAGCGGGTGTCTGTGTTGTATTTTGAGGCGCTCCAATAAGGTACCATGAAGACAAGATTGTCTGGCCAGGGAAAGGACTATAAATACCAATGCCAATAAGCAGGTATTTTGCTGAAATGATGCTTTTCTGAATGCTTTGAGATTTATGCAAGAGCCCAGCTTTGCTTTTTGTACCTGAGGTCACTGTGATTGCCCTCATCTCCTGCAGCGTGCAGAGCTGTCTGTTTCCTTGTCCTGCCGCTCTGCAGGAGACAGAAGAATAAGATCTGTGTCCTAGGTCCTTGTGTTTTAAATTCACCTGCTTTTCTCTCTTCCAGTAGTTTTGCACTCCTGTCTGGGCATCAAAACATCTTTCAGAAACGACTCCATTTGCAGGGAAGCAAGCAGGATTTACCTAGCTCCTTGCTTCACTCCTGCATTAAAATTCACTCTGAAATGGAGAAAAAGTTCTCCATTCCTTTTTCTGTCCAGAAAGCCCAGAATCTCAGTGTGCCGTTGTGCTGCAAACACTTTTCCCCTGGGAAACTGAAGTACAGGCTCTGGGGGAAGACTAACTTGGCTTGGTTTAGGGTAGGACAAAAACAAGCAGGAGCACAGGTGTGGGAGTAATACCTGCCCAAGCCTGTAAAATGCCCTGCAATCCTTTTGCATGTTCCTCATGTAATAAGACCTCAGTTTTTGCAGAAATTGCTGATTTCCCTTAACTCCCTTGTTGCTGCTGACGCATATCTTGGATGCTAAATAAATGTTCATCTATGCATAATGAATAAGGTAAGAAACTCCCACGTTTCCCTGGTGCCTGAGTTGTTCCTAGTATAATTTTTGTTCGTATGATGTTTTAGGATAAAAATATCTTACTTGAGGGTATGGAGAAGTATCAGTACTTTTTGGTTCTTTGGAGATGGTCTGTGACAGTCTGTTTCACTTACTGACAGTCCCACTATAACTACAACCCTAAATTTACAGCTGGGATGGGGGGAAGATTTTTCAGTGAGAAGTGGTGCAGAATAGAGGTTTGTGTATTCTGGCAGAAGTTTTGGGATTCTTTTTTCTTAAAAAAGATAATAAATTACTAGTAAAAAAGAATAGCTCAGGCAGCAAATGCTCCCAGGCTGCTGGCGCAGGCAGGAGGCAGCACCCCCTGCGCGCATTATTCATTATCACAGCTTTCCCTCTATGTGGCTGAAGCTATCCAGGCTTGCAGTGCAGAAGGGAAAGAACCAAAGTGTAGGATATCAAAGTGTTCTGATCATTAATTGTGCATCTCCTCCTTGAAGTGAAATATCCTCACCACTGCCAGCAAAATGGCACATTTCAGCTTTTTATTTTTTAACTAAGAAACCAAACCTGTTATCCTTGTATCCTCTGTGTACATCAGCCTTGCTGGCACTTCCCCATGTAAATTATGAGTGTCCTGGCCAATTGCAGCTAAAGCAAACTAAAGTTTCGGAAGTGCAACAATGTGTGGTTTGTAAAAATAGACAGAACTTGAGGAAAACCCAATTAGAGGACCCATGGGGGGGAAGAAGGTGGGAGTCGAGGGGTTTACTAGGCTTTCAGGAATCTACAAAGGAGGGAGGTGTTACGAAACCCCCCAGATATGAGGAAAAACTTCAGTAGGAATTTGTTGCAGCAGAAGAAATGGAATGCTTTCTGCCACAAGGCAGGGACTCATTTCTCTTTGGATTCTCTCGTGTGTAGTAAGAAAGACCCTGACACATCAGGTGCAGCAGGATTCTGTATGAATGTTGTCAGATATGTCTTGTGGTTCCCTTGCAAATGAGGACTTTCAGTTTGTGGCTACACTGGAAATACTTGCTTAATGCAACAGTACAGATGATTTATTCTCCAGACAGTACTTTTATTTTTTTGCTTAGGTTTTCTCCTGATTTTAGGGCTACATTCCTTCCTTACCCCTTCACTCATGCTTCTCCCAATGCCTGTCCAGCTCCTAATTGCATTTCTTCCCATGCTATTGCTTGGATTTCTGTGTCAACCTGAATCTAAGCTCCAGCGGTCTGAAATCCAAGCATGCATGTGATTAAAGACTTGCTTTAGCTCTTGATGATATTCAAAAAGGTTTGCCCACATGCATTGCTACAACTTGTAAGATGTGTGTTATAGCTATGCATAGGAGAGCTTGACAGCTTATTCTCTGTCTGTGATTGCAAGCTGATTTGAGCCATGTTAGCTCTAGCTGTAGTCTTCATTTCTTGCCCTGACTTTTGTGTGAGAGGGAAGAAAAATCACTAACGTGAAACAATTTATGTGGAATGAAAACTGGGACATCTCATATTAATCAAGTTCATCCTGTCCCTGGTTTTACTGCTGTAGGATCTCTGAGGAAACCAGGTCAAGCTAATAATGGTCTCCTTGTATGCATCTTCAGGAGTAAGAGAGAAAAAATCACTGTGGATGCTGATCATCAGAAAGGGGTGGTGGGGAGATGAGAAGTGTTGGCTCATCACTGGCTTTTGGCCATATCATGCTGGGGCAGACTTCCCCATTCTAATTCCCCAGTTTAATTGCACAGTTGTGGTTAGAAAGTATTTCCATGTGTTTGTTTAAAACCTGCTGCCTCGTAGGTTCACTTGGTGTTCCCTAGCTCATGAACTGCAGGAAATGGTGAATGGTTGGGCAAGGTTGATGGAGAACTCCTTATCCCACTGACATGAAGTTATTCTATCTGTTGTCTTTCACCTATCAGCTTTAACATGTGCAAGCACAGTCCTTAATGGAACAAGTGCTACTTAGCATCTTTCTAGCTCAGAAATGAATGCAAGGTTCAGCTGATACTGCAAAGCTGGCAACCAGCCTGTTCTTAGACAGTCATTTTCAGATTTGCATGGCTTTAGCCTGCTGTCAGGCTGTCAGAAAAGATTTGTGTCTCATCACCTACACAGCAATTTCTTCCCTGCAGGTGCAGGGTGGGATGTGAGGGCAGCAGTAGTAGGGGTGGCTTTCTGGCACTTCCATTCGGTGCTTATATAATGGGATTTTTTGCAATCCATCTCCTTAGCATGCTGTTTTTTAGGGAATATTCTGCTTTCCTGCAAGCATGTGGGCTTGTGAGATGTGGCGAGGGATTATCTCTTCTCACATGTTGCATTCTCATCCTGTAGAAACCATGCTGTTGTTCTCTTACTGTGTTTGCAAAACACCCACAAGTCAAAAGAAACATGAATTTTATCCTAAATAGGAGGAGATGATTAGTAAAGGTCATACTGGTGCTGGCTCCCAAGAAGGAGCTCAATTTGCTCAGCTTGTGAAGTGCAATGCAGTTTGTGGTCTTAAGTAGAAAAACTGGGACATTGGAATGTTGTGGCAACCTTAGGAAGTCACCAATTTTCTAATTGGGACCTTAACAAAGGAAAAAGAGGAAGCATCAGTTCACTTCTCACCCTCACAACAAATAAGGATGCTAACTGCCAGAAAAATGTTCTCATAATTGTATTGTGTTGGTCCTCTTGAAAGAGGCAAGCACTTTAAATGGAGTTATGATGACGGTGTGATCATTGTCTGGGCTGGCTTAATGAGTTTTGTGACTACTGCAATATTAAATGATTTGCACTTAAGAAAAATACCTCCTGTTCCATTCAGAAAAGATCAGAAAAAGCTGCTAGATCTTTCTCTGTTGTGCTGGATACATCACATGTAGTTCTGTGCACTGCCAAAGTAACTGCTAGTTTGGACACTGTAGTCCTCTGGATTTGGCAGCATTGGTACTTCAACATAAGCACAAGAATAGGCTCTTGGAGGCTGTTGTCTCACCTGACTAATAAATTATGTCAGAATTTGACATGCCAGAGGGGTGAAATGTGGTCTGAGTGTGTGTGAATGTGCATGTATAAAAAAGTGAGTTGAGTGTCAGGAAAAAAAAGGGTTCTGTGTCAGTCTTGCATAATTTAGGCTTTGGGGAGGCCTTGCAAAGATGAAACCAAGGTAGGGAAGAAGCAAGGAGGCTCCATATGAGACCCGGTTTCTAGTATGATTCTGTTAAGCCAGCTCCAGTTGTTCTGTTAGATGGCAAAGATGGCTCTAGGGGCACTTTCGTCAGTGATGCTGATGAAGCTTGTCCCTGGGGACTGAGAGCTCTGAGAATAACTGTGTGTCTCAGCTGCTATCCTGCATAGGTCAGGAAGAAGCAAATAGTAGGTGGTGATGGAGAAAACTTGCATGGCTTTGCTAGAAAGCTCTTCTTGACCAGTCCCAGTCCAACTGAGCATCACTCATCTGCTGAAAACGCCAGGCAAGGGACAGAAAACATATGCATTCAAGAAAATCCTGTCTTAATGGGGTTTCTCGTTTGAAAGCAGAAGAGTTGTGTAAGTCAGACTGTGGCAATACTCTTTCTTTTTGCCTTGAATGTTTCTGAACTAAAACTGAGTAGGCTCCCAGTTTTGTGCATCACTGCTGACTTCAGGGCTCAGCTACATGCTGTCCTGCCGAATGAGGTGGCTCCTGCTGTTGTACCCCTTTGAACTGGAGTGTTCATTTCATGTGCCAAATTGCTTAGGACTTCACTTTCAGCAATCATTTTCACTGTAAAAGCTCTTAAAGTAAATGCTCCCGCCCTCTGCAATTTCAGCTTAAAGAAGCCAGGTCAGGACTGAGAATGGCATCTTTGGGAATTATTGGTTTTAAACTGCAAATCTGGAATTATTTTCCAAGCTGTTGTAATTTAATTAGTTTGACTACTTAATAATGAAGCTTTCTATCTTCTGTTAATCCCCAACAAAAATGAATTCAAACATCTGTGACTTCTGCTGGGAGATTAAGTAAATAAGAGATACTTACAGTTTCTGGTATGGGAAGCAATCATTTTGCCCTCATCATTGGAAACTCATTCATAGTCTCTGAAAATTTTGAGTTACAGAAAAATTTAAGACTTGCCTAAAGCATTAAAGATATTTGGAGTATTAATAGAGTAATATGCTTCATGCTGTGGCTTGCATTACAAAGATATTGAAGGGTTAAGGGGTGTGCGAGAAGTCAGAGATATACAAATAGGACTCTCCTAACTGAGTTAGGATCTACGAGTCCAGTGACAGCGATCTAATTCACAGTGTGCATCTCTCCAGACACACACTCTTCTCTTCATGCTGGAAGAACTGTCAGGTTTCATTGGTACCTGGGTAGAGCTCCAGGCATGAAAACTGTAACTACATGACTGTGTTGGCACATGGTTGATGTGTTCAGGTGTTTATTCTTATCCTAATGTACATGCTTGGAAATGTGGCAGAAGACATAGAAAATACATGTTTATTTGTTATGTGGAGTAAATGCTCTGGTTTTTTCCATCTAGTCAATTAAGATGCTGTTTGTAAGTACAAAATGTTTGTTCTAGGCAAGCTGATATATGAAGTTGAGCTGGGACTTTATCTTCCAGGGACAGAGAGTCCTGTGGAATTGTGTACTCGCTGTTTGGAGCTGGGGGAAGTGTTAAATGCAATTGGATTTTGTAATGTGTCTCAGTGTGAATATCAGTGATGGTGGTTTGCTTTCCTTGATAAACTCATTCAGCTATTAAATTACTGGTAAGAAATCCACCACTTCAACAGAGATGCCTGAATGAGTCATGTGCATTTATAAAGTATGTCATTATGGTTGGTTCTGACCCTGAAAAAATAAAACCACAGTTTCCTTGGTTATTTTTTTTAGTTGTTTTTGTTTTGTTGTTTTTTTTTTTTTAAATTTAAAAACACCATTTTTTTTCCTTTTTTTTTTTTTTTTTAAATTTAAAAACACCATTTTTTTTCCTTTTTTTTTTTTTTTTTAAATTTAAAAACACCATTTTTTTTCCTTTTTTTTTTTTTTTTTAAATTTAAAAACACCATTTTTTTTCCTTTTTTTTTTTTTTTTTAAATTTAAAAACACCATTTTTTTTCCTTTTTTTTTTTTTTTTTAATTTTAACATAATAAGAGGACTTCAAAGTTGCTGGAAAAGGAACTTCAATCCATCCCACTCTTACCTAGTACTATTACCTGGTAATATGTGCTTGCAGCCCAGGAAGCCAGAATAACAGTATCCTGTATTGCCACAAAAGAAACATGATCAGCAGGTCGAGGAGGGCGTTCTCCTCCTCCACCCTTTTGAGACCCATCCCCCTCAGCCCTGTGTGCCTCTCTGGGGCCTCCAACATAAGAAGGATGTGGAGCTGTTGGAGTGGGTCCAAGGAAGGCCATGGAGATGCTGTGAGGGCTTGGAGCAGCTCTGCTCTGGAGCCAGGCTGAGAGAGCTGGGCTGGGTCAGGCTGGAGAAGAGAAGGCTCAGTGGAGATGTTAGAGCTGTTCCTGGTGCCTAAAGGGGCCAACAAGAAAGCTGTAAAGGGGCTTTTTGTAAGAGCACACAGTGAAAGGACAAGGATGAATGGCTTTAAACTGACACAGGGGAGACTGAAATGAGCTCTGAGGCAGAAGCTCTTCCCTGTGAGGGTGCTGAGGCTCTGGCACAGGGTACCCAGAGAGGCTGTGGCAGTGCTCAAGGCCAGGTTGGACACGGGCTTGGAGCAAGCTGCTCCAGTGGAAGGGGTCCCTGCCCATGGCAGGGGCTTGGAACTGGATGAGTGTTAAGCTCCCTTCCAACCCAAACCATTCTGATTCTATGAGAAGCATTAGTATTAAAACTCTGCACATGCCATTCTGAACCTCTGTTGCTTTTCTTAATATAAAACTAAATTTTTTGAGGGCATTTCAAGCATAGAGGTGTTGAGGTGTGTATATGTGTATATATGTAGTTGAACATAATAGGATGGTACAGGGTAACTGCTTACACTGTATTTTGGGTAATATCATACAAGTACCTTTTCACATAGATACAGTTTACATAAAACCGTAGTAGCCAAAACCTTTCCTTTCCCCAAAAGAAAATAGCTGGAAAAAAAGTGTTTTCAGAGTAGCAACGGGATGATTCCTGACAATTTCAATCTAGAGCGATTCCTGCTGAGCTCCCTGGCTCAGGTAACACAGGAGGCCGAAGCAGATGAGCACAGCAGTCCCTCATCCCTTATAATCAGTGAAGGCAGAAGCAGTTTTGGCCCTCTGTGTGACATTTATAAAGCATGACACTGTCATCTGCTGTTGATCTTGCCTGGAGGGAATTCAAGGGTGAGGTGTTCTGGCTTGAGTGAGACTGATTTGTTTTGGGTTTGGATGAATACCAAATAATCTTTCATTATGACATTTAGCCCTTGGAGATCCTTCACCAAATGACTGATGTAGGTTTGTAAACACAGAGCTCATCTGGTCTTGCTGCTGCCACATGGGTGCCACTGAATCTGGCCCTTGGACCGTCAGTGCAGAGGAGAAGCATGAAGCAGAGTGGGCACCCCTTGCTCATCACTAGCCAGCTGATGGTCAAGACAAGGGCTGCAGGTCTGTGTTATTCTGGTAGTATATCTCTATATAGCATGAGATCTGTGGGATGTAGAGAGAAAACTGAGTGGAGAGAGGTCAAAGATTGAACAGTCACAGAAACCAAATACCCTTTATGTTGGGTTGATGTTAGAACCAAGGTCTTTGGCTGATTAAGCAGCTTCCCATAATCAGGTAATTCAGCTTTATTAGGGTACAGTTCTTTAGCTGTCCATTCATTTGGAAGCACTTTGCTTCCAAATGCAGTCCATCATTAACAACAAAGAGGCTTTCTGGGATGTTTTGGTAGATGCTCTGCAAGCAAGCACTGATGTACTGGCAGCCAGGAGCAGTTTGCCTGAGAGGTACTGTACCAGCTGTTCCTTGTGTTTTCTGCTTCTCTGAATAAATGAAATGACAAAACATCCCAGGGTGATTGGGGGAACATCACATGGCTGTGTGGTTGGCCCTGTACCAGGTGCTGGACCACTGTTAATTTCAGCTCTTAGTAGTATTTAACACAGTAAACTTCATGTACGTGACAAAGGTGGTGGAGAGGAACATGGTGCTTTATTTCTTTTTCATTGTGACAAAGCAATGAAGTCACATGTGAAACCACATTTCAGTATTGTAAAATAAAATACAACAGTGAGATGCTGAAATCCCAGGGAATCTTGAAGGTAGTGAAGGGGGGAGTATAAACATAAAGTGCTCCAGAATCTGGAAGGTTATGAGGCATTAAAGCGGTGCCTGGAGCCCTTTGGTGCTGTATAAACTTTTCTGTTACATAAGTGTATCTTCTCATGGCTTAACTCATGGATATAAATTCCCTCCAGGCTGATAAGAGGAACTTTCCTCAGCCTAGAAATCTCTTATTTATTTACAGGTTTTTGGGACAGTGATTTGTGTTTAACTCTTTCTGGGCTTAATGGTTGTTCCATAGCAAATATTGCTGTTTCAACCATGAAGCCGTGTTGGTGTTTGCTTCCCTGCTGAGCCTTTGCTTAAATTGTATTTGTAGCCTCAAATTACTGCAGTCCCACCAAGAACTCTCCTACAGACTGTAAGACATCTGCCACACAGTTTGTACAACAGGGTCGGGGTGTCCAGGAATGATTGTGGTCCTGACAGAATGTGGATGTTGCTGCCAGTGCCTCCGGAAGAAGCAGAGCTGGGGAAGGCTTGTGGCAGCTGGATGTGCTGCTGAGTTCGGGTCAGGCTGGACTGTACCTGCAGTGTCTGGTCAGATTCAGTGCCCAAGTGAAATAATCATCTGGGTGGCTGCTGCAGCTGGAACCATTTGTGTGAACAGCCTTTTGCCATGAATGGGCTTAAAGCAGTTTAATCAATGTGATTCCAAGGAAACAGTAAAGCAATACTTTACAGAGCTTCCTCTACTCTTCTTGTCTTGGATGGAGAAATGTCTTGAAATCGTCTGCATATCAGGGTAGTTTGCATGCTTTGGCGTGCTCTCTGGGGAGGATGTTGGAGCAGCTGAAGCTCAGTGATGCCCGAGAAATGAGTCACTTGTTTGTCAGAGTCTCAGTGTTTCTGACTCCTCAGTGATGCTGGCTGGCAGGACAGTACCAATGTGCTTTAGTATGCCTGGGGCCACTCATGCTTTGGGTTGCTGAAGCTCACAGTGCTCAGCACAGCATTGTGTTCACACTGCAAAACAGAGAGCTTTTACTACTAAAGGTTATTGTGTACTTTATTTTTTTAAATGTCCATGTTGCTGCATGTTTGCACTGAAAAGAAAGACTGGAGAACAGATGGAGAAGATGGTGAAGTTTCTTTGTACCTGTGGACATGCTGTGGACCTCAGACAAACATGTGTCCTGCCTAGATGTGGTAGGAGCCATTGTGAGGACCATCTCCAGCTCTTCTTTGTCCCACTCTCCTTCCCACTGCATCACTGTGGCGAGGCAGCACACAGCACTTATTCACCTGCGTTAGAGCTGTTGCACCTTCTGATAGAATGCTGGATTTTTTAGTTTTGAAAATAACCCATATCCCCAAACCCTTCTAGCTGCTTCTCAGGGAACTGAGAGCAAGCTGTCCTTGGCCAAACATGAACCTGTTGTGCAGTTTGGCTGAAAAGTGTCTATTTTCAATGCTTTATTTCCAAAAATAACTTTGGCTGATAGGAACCAGAAAAGTGTTTTGGGGTTTTTGTTTGTTTTTTCATCTATAGCAGTGAAATTATTCATATGAAAGGGTTATGTGTTGGATCTAATAGGAACATTTTGGAGTTAGAGTTTAGATAAATACTTGCCCATTTCTCTGTCTCAATGGGATGACTTTGAGAGGTGTATTCATTGTCTTGGTATTATTCTTGCACAGGGAAATACACAGAGTTCTGGCACAAAACTCTCAGTAAAGTTTAAGCACTTGCAGTGTCAATGTCTGTGTCAGTGCGACCATTCAGGTAACCTGCAGTGGAAATGAAAGCAGAGGAAAGGCACTTCTTGGACTTGATTCATCTCATTCTGAATAGGTCTGATGAAGACGTATGTACCGCAGTTATTTAAAGCTAGTACAGTTGAATGTCATTCAGGGTAACTGAACAATACAAATCTCTCTTTTATTCCTCTTCCTTCCTGGCGTTTCATTTTGTCCAGTCACCTCTCAGTTGTTTGGTGTCCCCTGGCGATGCAAGGTTGGGTGTGGAGCACTGGAGCGGCTGTTAGGAGGCTGATGCAATTCCTGATGCTGGTACTGCTTTGCCAGATTTGTGCTAAAATCTTTGCTATGCCTCAGTCTCTGCTGTAAATAGATTATTGTGTTTGCCACTGTTGTGAAGTGCTTTGCTTTCCACAGGTAAAATGCTAGGAACAAACTCTTTTTATTATGCTGTTACACAGCATGCCTCTTACCTCTTCAGCACCTGTAGTTCCTCTTTTGATATTCTCCTTGTCCTTTATTTTCACTCGGATGCTATGCAACATCCTAGGGTGTGATTTTCATAGACAATTGAGAAGGCAGGGGGTTTGATTGATATGTTTTCAGAACACAGGTTTGGCCTCTGAAAGCTGAGGTGGGAAAGGAGAGAATTTCCACACATGTCCTGCTTGCACAGTTCCATGGGGTGCCTGTTGTGCATCAGGGCTGGTGGGGAAAGAGATCAAAAGATCTGGGAGAGCTTCTGCTTCTCTTGGTCCAATAGAACAACTTACTTTTTTAAAGAAACCTCATGGGATACCTGCACAAGAGCCTTCCAAGCTTGAGAAGCCATTTGCTTGGTTATCTAAGCTAGGCAAGGCCTGAGTAACAAGTTTAATCTCTGCCCTTCATTTGCTTTCCAACAGCCTCCCAGCTCTTAGTAAGTAAAAGCCATGCACACTAATTTTCCCAGCAATATTCATGTGTAGTTGCTATTAATATTAATAGCAGCCATTACTTGCTAAATAGACCTCTTGGTTAACTGTGTATTTATTGTAGGTTGTTTGAATAGAGCCAGAGTGTGATCACTGTTATGTAGCAGCTGCAGGCTTGAGGAAGGGGAAAAGAGAAAATTAATTGGCAGGTTGGATATAACTACTGGATGGCATGGGCTTGCTGTGCAGTTACATGCTCAGCACGTGCCATGGAAATAAACTGACCTGCTTGGCTAATATGTCCTGTGTAATTGAGGCAGTGGCCTTATGTTCAGTGCATTCCTTCAGCAAATGTTTGTGGAGAGCTGAGTTCCTTCCTAAGCTGAATTCCTGCCTGGTGTAAATCCTGCACGAGTTTTACTAGGGAAGCTGAGTACTGTGGGCAAAATTTCTCACTTGAAGTCATTTTTGATGGCTTTCCTGGTTCACTAATCTGGCAGGGATTTATAGAATCATAATGGTTTGGGTTGGAAAATGTAATGGATGGGAACCTAGCTGAGAGTTGATTCCCTCTCATGACTGAGAGACATAACAGAGTATGTTGTTTGTCACAGTGTATTTGGTAGAGTATATATGCTTATGTTCATCATGCCTATTGGAAAGAGACAGGAAAACATAGGTGTGCAGCTGCTCTATGTCCTTCCTACTTGGCTGCATTGGGGTGCCTGGCCAATGCTCTCAGAGTGGGCAATGGTGCGATCATGAGAGACTGCACAGACCCACAAGTATATGATTAGAGATCTGGCATCTCTAACCAGCATCTAACAAAGCCGGTTGTGTTTCTAAGGGTATAAAAGCAGGACCCTCTTGTGGCCATGGGAGAAACCTCACCGATGGGAGTAGGAATTTTCCAATTACCTAAGACTCCTTGCATTGGCTATAATGGGGCTTCCCAGCTGGAAGTGTGGGCCTGGATGATGATTCAACGGTAACTGCTGATGTATTTCTGCTTAATCTCTGTTCTCTGTATACAGTAATGATTTAATTCATTGCGAACATTTTTTTGGTACTTTACTTATATACCTATATCTCTGATTTGCTTGATTGTACTTACTCACTATATATGTAGAGATATTTACCTAATTCACATTAGTGTGCTTGTTTAATAAACTCTGCATATTATACAGCTAGTGTGTGATCACTTTGTGGTGTACCCTGTCTGTCAGCAGTACAGAAGATACCTTTAAAAGTCATCTGGTCCATACATGATGTTAATGTGTTGGAGCTTTGAAACATTGAGGTCTGTTATTTTGGCAGCTGGAGTCATTTTGAGTTGCAATTTAAATGTCTGTTTAATAATCAGGAATATTTTGGGGTTTTTGTCAGTGAGTCAGTATTTTATGGGAGGTCAAATCCCCTCTTTCTCTCATGCTTCTTTACACTGGAACATTTTAGCTTACATTTCCATCATTGGAATGGTAAATGGGAAGGAAGGGTGAGGGTTAAGGGTGCTACTTTCTAGGCTACTATTCATCTTAAAGAGATGGAGCTAATTATGTACTGGCTGTAGCCTTAAGAAAGACCAGGCGGCTTTCAGAGCATGCAATGTGCTTATCAGTGCTGGACTGTGTCAGTTTGTTCTGAGTATGTGCAACCTAGATGAGCCATCCAGCCAGTAATGCCTCTCAAATTCTGTCCTTCAGTGCGTGTGTCTTGTAGCTCTTTTCATGGGCTAGATGACAAATGGGATGTCTCTGTTGGTGACTTGAGGATGCTTCATTGCAGGGAGGCACTGTGCCTGTTCAGTTCCCCTTCGAATTTTAGTGACTGCTGATGTGATGCTGAAGAAGTTGCTTCAATGATGGCTTTTCCAAATGGTTTTCGGTGATGTGTTCCTTATTTGGGTACTCTGATGTTCCAGTGTCTCATTTACTCATGTTCCTTTAGCAGTAGTATGTGGTGGACATTGACAAATACTCATTGCAGTCAGGTTGGTCTTTGAACTTTCTTGTTTGCATCTTGAGACATAGCCATCATCAGGGGCTCATTCAGGGTGTATAAATTCTGCTCAGTGGGTGCAGTTCTGAGGATAAAAAGTCCAGAGAACTCAAAGGCAGATCTTATTATAAAGTTGAAATCGTGTATCTATACCTACTGGGAGCTAAACCTGAATTCTTATGTTTCCTGTATCTTGAGTGCTTGACTTGGCAGCTGTAATAATGTTTAATAATAAGGTGTATCTTATTAGTGCTCTCTCTGAAGTGATGGAAAACACAGTTAGGCCACCATGATAAGAACAAAACCAAAACCCTGTGTGACATTTAAATGAATTTCTTTTGCAAGTAAATAGGATGGAAACTCTTTGTGGTGCATGAATGTTCTAGTCCTGAGATAGGGATCTTAAATGAGGGGGATTGTTATTATTGGAAGGAGCAAAATCCATGGTTTAATATTCTATCACTGTATGCATTTAAAATGACATGTTTTACACTGTAAAATAATTGGGAAGAATAATTCCTCCTTTCTGTGCTTTTCTGCCCAAGATACAGGCCGAAATGGATATATTGATAAAAGTATCAAACTCTTTCCTGAAAAATAATAAGGACAACACTTAGGGGATGAGAAGATTGCTATGGCAGACAGAGTCTGGGAAATGCCTGATGTTACAATGGCTGAGGTGTGATACCCAATTACTTGCTTTCCTTTCAGAACAGGAATGCTGCAGATCAAATGTTTACTTCATTGAAAGAGGATTGTTATGTCTAGGTCAAACTGAAAGGCATCATACCAGTGTGATTTTTATTGCTGGAGAAGAATCCTTGAAACCTCCTGATTAAGTGCTGTTTGGGAATGGTCTCTAATTATTTGTCACTGATTTGTCCACACACAATAGTGTTTTCGTTTGATTCCCTTTCAGTTGCCCATCACATCCCATCTTCTCAGAACTGATAAGAGTTCTGTTGTGTCAAGAAAGCAAAATGACAAAGCTCCAGAGGCAAACTTTTACGTTGTGCTTCTTGCAGTTGTTTTGCATCCATCCTTGGAGGTGGGAGAGGATAACAGAATGAGTTTTGTTATAAACACTTGACTTTTCAGCTTGTGATCTGGTTTTATCTGTTACCAGTGTCATTTGCATGGACTACATGTTCTCAGAATGTGCCTGTTCAATAATTTGATCTTGAGCTGCCTTTGCCTCCTCTGGTCTGCTTTTTGTTGTAGGCTGGATGTGGGTTGGTAGAAAATATTTCCCAGGTCACTGCACAAATTGGAACACAGATAATGGTTTTCCTTCACCTTTCCCTTCAGCTTTTCCTTACATGATCTTTGCAGATCATTTGAACCCTGTCTGAGGTTCCTAAAACTCATGGAAGACGCTTGCTGTGTGTAAAGCATAATGAATATTAGCCGTTGGATGCTGTAGCATAAGTATAGAATGCAGGGAATCCTCCTGGCCACTGAGTGTCATTGTTAACTCAGGAGAAAGGGGGTGATGAGAAGTCTATCTGGGGAAGAGGGAGAGATGAATCTGAGCAGGGAGCTTGGGAGGGTGTTACAGTCACTCAGATGGTTTGCTGAATGTCAAGGTTAGGCTTCCTCAAAAGTGCTGTGTGTTCATAGGCATGCTGGAGGCTAGGTATTGTACAGACTAGCAAAACGCAGTACCACATTTCTATGGGTGAATGGATTCCTTGGCTGAGTTGAGTTTAATACTATGAGTTTCTGGGATCCTCTCATTTGGGCATCTAAAGTTGCTCCATGTTGCCTCTGCTACTTTCCCACTCAACGCAGGTTGCAGGTAAGTGACTATTCCTTAGAGCTGCTGGTACTTCTGATGTCTCTCTGGACCATCTTACTTTAGGGCTTGTGCCTACTCAACTCACCTCTTTTGTGCAGGGTGGAAAAAAAGCACTTTTCTACCCTGGTCTGTTAGACACCTGTGTAGGGCTCTAGCTGGGTGAGGGAGAAGGGTAAAAGAGGCAGGTGTCTCTTCCAGCTTGCAAAGCCTTGAAATGCAATAATCTAGAAGAGAGCCATCACCATCAGAGGCAAAATTGTTTCCATAGAAGGAAAAATACTTGAAGAGAAATAGTTGAAATAGTGGTTTGTGCAGCTGTTTTCAAACACTGAGTGAGTTTTATTACCTGTAAGTATCGCCACTCTTCTTTATGGCCACGTGTGCAGTATGAGCAGAGTGCAGTTTCCTCATACCTATGCTTATAAATGAATACTCTTACTGAATGTCCTTGCTATGGACTATTTGCTGTGCAGGGTAAAATCACCTTCATTATCAACACTGGAACTAAGGCAGGGTCTATGTTTTCAGGAGTTTGGGTTTCAAATGTGCCCTGCATTTGCTTTCATGTTAATAACATTGACTTCAATGATGGCAAGAGGAAGGGATGTGGCTGGAAGGAATGAGCATGGGGTTGGGAGAAGGAAACTCACAGGTAGAAAGGAATGTGATTGCTGGGGTTGCCAAATGAGTGAGTGTTACTTTAACTCTTCCTCTGGAAACCTTCTTATTTTTAGGGCTCCATGCTACCTGTCAAAGAAGCAGTTGCTCTGCAGGTTTGCATTCAACTCTGGAGGAAAAAAAAGGGTCCAGAATGGCAAGTCTGTCTTAAAGCCCCTATATGATTGGAAATAAGACACTGGTGTTTACTGACAAAGCAGGACATGAAAGCCTCTCCAGCTGCCTTCACTTCACTAGGATTTAATAGCAAGTTNTCTGGGGAAAAAAAAGGGTCCAGAATGGCAAGTCTGTCTTAAAGCCCCTATATGATTGGAAATAAGACACTGGTGTTTACTGACAAAGCAGGACATGAAAGCCTCTCCAGCTGCCTTCACTTCACTAGGATTTAATAGCAAGTTTGCTATTGCCCAGCAGTTATGTTGCCATGAAAACAACACCTTTCTGGCCTTAGAACCTACTTGAACTGGGTGGGTTAGGCTGGAGTGGGCAGCCAGGAGGAAGTCCACAGTCTGCCCATGTCTCGCTGTCTCAGGGAGTGGAGACTGCTGTTGTGGAGGCAAAGGTAGGTGCTTTGCCAGAAGCTACCTCCTTCCTTTGCTCTTTTAATTCTGTAGCTCCACAGCTGTGGTTTAGCTCCTCACAGTCCCAAAGTTGTGGTGGTTCTCTCCTGTTTGCATTAAATAACTTTCCTTCTGGCAGATGTTGGTTCAAGCAGTGGAAGAGCTTTCTGCAGTGAGTTTGAGGCAGTTGTTTTCATTCCTGTGGCATTTCTATTTGTATTTCCATTATNTAACTTTCCTTCTGGCAGATGTTGGTTCAAGCAGTGGAAGAGCTTTCTGCAGTGAGTTTGAGGCAGTTGTTTTCATTCCTGTGCTGCAGGATTTCAGTGATTTCTGGGGGCCTCTGGTGCATTTGGGCACAATCTTAAGTGCTCTCAAGTGCTAGAGGAGCGGCTGAGAAGTCTTTCTGCCCAAATGGCTTTGCTAGAAATAGGGGGTGGAGGGGTTGTTTGCTTTTGGTTTTGCTCAAAATTGCTTTTCTGCTGTGGGTGAAGATGTAATTCATCTCTGCTTTGATTTGTGACCATTCAGAGCCATCTGGGAATTCAGGCATGGTTTTGCTCTACTCTGGATTTTTCCATACCCACTCGGTTCAGAACCACTTACCTCCAAAGTCTGTTGTGCAGCTATAGTCAGTACAAGCTGCAGAGAGACCTTATCTGTTCTGGGCAAGGGGTGGTGTTAGAATCACACCAGCATGTCCACAGAGCTGCTGGGGAAAGCACCACACAGAGACTAAGTGGAACAGGCATTAGGGCAGGAAAGGAGGATAATGTTGAAGCAATATAAAAGCAATAGAAATATAGAAACAATGTATTTTCTTTCTTATTTGTTTTTTATGCATAGCAAATTGAAGTCCTAAATTTCTACCTCCATCCCTGTCAACGCCAGCTCCTGAAGCCATGCTGCTGGTCTTTGCTGATCTGTGAGCTGACCACTTGCACTCAGGAAAAAAGAATAAATCAGAGCTGTTTGGAAAGAGTAAATCTAAGTGATGTATAGTTACAGCATCTGACCCCAAATCAGCATCATTTCCAGGTTTGGGTATTGTGTTTCCTAAGAAAATAATTCTAGGACATCTTTAAATGTTCATCTTTCCTGGAAATTTCCATTTTGAATTAAACCACTCTTACTCCAGCAGCTGTATGGTGGAGGGCTTTCAGGGAATTAAATATTCTTTGGGCCTTTATGTTTTCCCTGAATTTTGGGGGTGGTGATGGAGGATGGTGGTGTTATTTATTTTGTGAGAGTCTTCCCTGTCTTTTCCTGTTGCTTGGCGTAGTGCATCTGTCAAATGCAGTAGCAGTTCTTTAATAAAAGAATGATGCTCTCTATGAAGGATAATTATGGCAGCCATGCCTGCATTTGGACAGGTACTTTATTAAAGAAGGACATGAGCCAGGGAGAGTCTTTATGCTCTTCAGCGAGGCAGGGCATGAGTGAGCCTTGCCCCGGACAATCTGCTCACAAACCACAGTGATATAATGTGTTTCTGGATGACTGGCCACAGTGGGTGTCCTTCTGTTTATAACTTTGCAGCAGCATCAGCTTCCTCTGTGTGGCCTTGTGGGGCTGGAAGCTCCTGAAAGATGAGAGAATTCTTGCATGCTCCCTTGAGTCTCATTCAGTTTGTTTCCTGATTGGTAGTTAGCACAGAGCTTCTTAAATAGTTTGTTTCAATGTGAGAAAATGTGAAGGGTCACAAGTCATCTGTTAGAAGCAGTTGGGCCAGTTTATCCCTTTGTTGCGCTTTGAAACAAACTTCTGGTTTCTTGGTAAAATTCTTCTTGCATTAGAGAAACCTGCAAATAAGGCAGTAAAATATGCTTCAGGGTGAGGAGACATTAGCTGTTGATGGTTTCTATTGGGTACCTGTCACTGATCTTTGCCTTTCCTCATCTTCCCCAAATACTCCAGATGTCCTGATATCAGTATATCTGACTGGGGGAATTTCCATGGCATCTTCTATCCCTCATCAGACATGCACGTTTGCAGGACCAGCCTCAAAATGGAGATAGCAAGAATCGGGGATCATTTTTAGAGCCACTGAAATCAGCCATGTTTGGTTCTAGGAAAAGTGTTTGTGGATCAGGTGTCAAAGGTGACCTATGTTGGGTAAAGCTGAATTTGTCACCTCCCCGTGCTTTCCAGACCTGCTGCTGTTTAGTAAGGTTGTCTCCAGTGCATGGTCACCAATGTACCAGATAGTAAATGTTAGCTAAAGGCTGTCACCCAGCTGTTAATTCCAAATAGAAGTGTATTTCTTAGTAGTAAAAATAAACCCAGGTATTAAATGAGAATACTGAAATCACTATATTTAATTAAATCATCTCATTCCATAGAAAGTCCCCATTTTAGGCTGATGCACAACATTTTGAGCTGATCACATCAGTCAACTTTAAAACAGGGCTTGATGTATTTGCTTTGTTTTTATTTGAACTCAATTCTGCCCTGATTCACAACAAACCCCATAAAAAGCCCCAAGGTAAATACATTCCATTTAACAAAATGAAATATATCACAGCTTTGGATCTAGCACTTTGCTCTTCAGTGTTTGGGTGACCTCTGTGTCCAAGAGGCTGGAGGGGGCTCACTCACAGCAGTGACTCAGGCTTGGCAAGGTGAAGATCTGCTCTGGCAGCTTTGACCCTAGCAGTTCTGCCAGAGACCTGTGGAGAAGCTGCTTTTGCAGACAGTGCTCCTTGGACTGTGCCAACAGTTACTTGTGGTCTCCGAGTGACCACCTGAGCCACAGGGTGTTCCCTTGGACCAAAAGCCTTGCTTTTTCTCTGCTTCTTTCTAAAAGCCTTGCGGGTAACTCTTTTGACACCCAGGCTGACGTGGCAGTGTGTTGTGTTTGCATGTTCTTCCCTTTTCACCAGCCTTTCACTGCTGTTTCTATGCATGTTTACAATGACCAGCAGATGAGGAGGGTCACCTAACAGGGTCCTTTCAGAACCTGCCATAGCGAAGGTGAACTGCTGTGTGCTAAGGTGATGCTATTGGGAGGTACATTGGCATCACCCAAAGCTGAGAAGCAGACTAAAATAGTGGCATTTGGAGGCTCTTTTCCACACTAATATTTCTGAAAACCCAATTCAGGCTCAAAAAATATGCGTTTTTAAAATAATGGCATGTTTCCAAACTCTGTAGTATTCAGCCTCATAATAATTGTTCTGTTTTTCTCGATGGCTTCCCTGTGTGAGCAGGCAATGGCTTTTTTTTTTTTGTCCCATTTTACATCAAGGGGAGCAAAGTGGTAAAGTGAATTAGCTGAAGCCTTTAGCAGAAGTCATCACTGCACCGTGTACCAAAACCACGTCTGTTTTCCTGGCTTGTGCCTTTCCCCTCGCAGCATCAGCCATCTCCAGCAGCTCTCTTTGGTGTGTTTAGTTTTGCAGGTATAGCTGCAGGTACAGAACAGTTGTTATTTCACATTCAGGTGCCTTTCTGGATATCCTGACCTGGAACTCCCCAGAGCAAGTCTCCTGTGGAAGAGGATAACCCCAAGCAGCAGGGGCTTGGGGCAGTAGGTGCTAGTTTGGTGTTAGAGCTCAGGCCTTGCCTGTCTCATTTACCAGTACAGGGCTGAAAGCTACAGCTCCTTTTAGGAGCTCCATTGTAGGTCACAGTGTTTTTGGAGGGGGCAGCCTGTAGGTGGTTCTCCCATGCTTATTCCTTGGCTCTGGTGATGTTACATCCATCAGCCTTACTCTGACACCTAACACTCTAGCTGGGGGCTACAATACACCCAAACCAAACAAATGATGTGGGAAAGTGACACCCCAGTTTGGGTGAGGATGGCTGCCCAGGTCCATCAGCTGCTTTCCTGTCCTGTTTTTAAAGCAGGTGAAACCATATGGGGAAAATTATATTTGGCTTTTTTCACAGCAAAACCTGAATAAAAATACATGTGTGCTCGCTAGCATATCCTGCCATCTACTCTCTGTTTGTACTGCTGTCTGCTGCTCCTATGTCATAGTATCTATATCTTGGGAGATAAACTCTATATTAGAACTAAAGATACTCTTAAATGCTCTTTGTTTTTACTCAGAAAGATCTTCTACTGCTGGTGGAACTCTGTGCCTTGCCCCCAAAGGAGCAGACAGTTGAGTAGCTGCATCCCTATGGCACAGCTGGGATGGATGCTCTCTGCTTCTGTCCCTGTAGCCGATCCCACCAGAGGAGCTGTAATCACCTTTAGTTATGGGGGCAGAGGGAGTTATTTAACACCACCACCACCCCCCCCACCACCACCCACCCCCCATCCGCATTTACACAGCATTCCCTGGGTGGGACCTTGAGCTCCATCATCAGTCCTGTGGATGGGTCCCCAGCAAGTGGCATTGCATAGCCCAGTTTCCTAGTACTGAAAAGAGCATGATAGCATGCTCCTTATCAAGTGTGTGATCTGGAAAAGCACTTGAGACTAACCTGAATAATCAGGCTGTGCTACCTGCAAACTCTTTGCCGTCTCATACAGCATAAGGGTGTATCTTCATTACTAGATGTCATTTACCCTGGTCAAAGATGGAATGTTGTTTGATTGTTACGGTATTTCATACTGAAGCAGGAGTATTTCTTTAATGAAGAAAAATGAAGAAAAGTTGAAGGAAAGCGTGGTATGGTTTGTTTTGGGTTTGTTTGCTTGTTTGTGTTTAACTGGCTGATCTGTTTCTCTTTTCCACTGGAAGGGATTTTACTGTCATGGCTTTGAGCTGTCCTCTGCTCTCCACCTTTGCCCCTAATCAGTTGGGATGTTTTTTTAATCTCAAAAGTAACACAAAACCCAGCCAGGGCTGAACTTAGCAGACCTAAAAATTCCACTGTGCTGCAATACTGTTGGCACATGTATGCCCTAGTAACTTGATAACCTGCTGAAAACATGAATTCTTCTTACTGGTCCCCTTCCTTAGTCACGACTTCCCAGATGCAGAACAATAAAGCCCATGGGGAATATCTGTGGCAGTTGCCACATGGCCAAAACCTGTCAACGCTGGCTCGAAATCAGACCATTAGAGTTATGGAAAGGCATTCATCCTGTTAGCTTAACCTGTCCTTGAGGAATTGAGCTCCTGATACTTGTGGTGGGACAAGGAACCCTGCCCCATTAGTTTCTCTTTCCAGTCAGAGAGGAGTTAAATCCATTTCCCACAATTCTTTGCAACACAAATTGAGGACAAAGCTACCGGAATAGCAAATTTTGCTGCTTGACTCTTAATTCTGAGCCGGACCATCTGGCTCATCTGACCATCTTTATCTGCCAACTGTCCTGCTTACACTGAGGACAGAGCTACCGGTGTGCTCTACTTACAATGGCCCCGAGTCCCTGGCGGGGTGCAGCACCGCACTGCATGTGGAGCGTGTTCCTTGCAGCGCGTTGCAGTGGTGCTGCTTGCCGAGAGCTTCCCTTCTTTTCTCAGGAAAATGCATCCTGTTCCCATGCAGAACTCGCAAGATGTCAGAGCATGAATAGCTCAAGGCCATCAATTTGCTTAGAAGAAAGAGTTATTAAAGCATACACCACTGATTGCAAGAGGAAATAGGAAGGGTTTGACAAAACTGGTGGAAGGAGAGTAATTGGTCTAAGTTGGAGGACAGTAAAGGATGAAAATACGAATTGGAGAAATTGGTAATTCAAATTGGCTTCCTTTCTTCTCTTGTTACAGGCTTAAATTTTCATGATATAAACTCCTTTAAGGGACTAGTGTGACTTTATTGCTTGAGCAGCTTATAGGTAATAAAAAGCTTAAGTCTAAAATGGTATATCTCCTCATAAAGTGCCTTAACGGGTTTTTAAAGTGCTTTACAAAATTCTACCAGTAAATTTACTAGTGGCAAGCAGTTAGGCTGGTAAAGGGCAACCAGATGTCTTTCATATCTGTACCCTGTCCAGGAGTGTTTTTCAGTGTAGCTTGAAAGGAGCTAGAGAAAGGTGCGGGAGCATCCATTGGGGTTTCGTACCATATCAGGCATCTCCATGGAGTAATGGATCCAGCTGCAGTTCCTGGGCACAAACCAAGTGAAATGGTGAACCTGCCATTTATATCAGTAACAGAAATAAGAGCAGGTTAACAGGGAGCTGCTGTGTGAGTCTGGTGTGATGGGGAAGAATAAGAAAATGCAAGTTTGGGAGTGGTCCTTGTTCGTGTGAGACAAGAACAAGGAAGGGGTGGTTAAAAGCTCTGAGTGACCCCACCAGCTCTGAAGCAGAGTAGAAGAATAAAATAAAATGAACAAATTCAAAAGAATTAGTGAAAGCCCATCCCTCTAGTCAGAGAACAGGGATCAATGGAGGAAACATGGAAAATACTATCTTCATGGATGAGGGTGTTGGTCGATGAGAAAATGAACATGAGCTGACAGTGTGCTTTTGCAGCCCAGAAAGCAATGGTATCCTGGGCTGCATCCAAAGGAGCGTGACCAGCAGATCGAAGGAGGTGATTCTGCCCCTCTACTCTGCTCTCGTGAGACCTCACCTGGAGCATTGTGTGCAGTTCTGGTGTCCTCAACATAAAAAGGACATGGAGCTGTTGGAACAAGTCCAGAGGAGGCCACGAGGATGATCAGGGGACGGAGCATCTCCCATATAAAGACAGGCTGAGAAAGTTGTGGCTGTTCAGCCTGGAGAAGAGAAGGCTGCATGGAGACCTCATAGCAGCTTCCAGTATCTGAAGGGGTGCTTCATTAGGGACTGTAGTGACAGGACAAGGGGTAACGGGATCAAACTGAAACATGGGAAGGTCAGGTTGGATATAAGGAGGAAGTTCTTTCCTGTGAGGGTGGTGAGGCACTGGAATGGGTTGTCCAAGGAAGTTGTGAGTGCCCCATCCCTGGCAGTGTTCAAGGCCAGGTTGGACAGAGCCTTGTGTGGCATGGTTTAGTGTGAGGTGTCCCTGCTTATGGCAGGGGGGTTGGAAGTGGATGATCTTGAGGTCCCTTCCAAACCTAACTATTCTATGATTCTATGACAGAGCAGTAGAGCTTGACATGTTAGAGGGTGTCTTGCCTAGTCACAGAGAGATAGTTTTGCAAGAGTAGGGTGTGCTCTACAAGAAATATGAGATAAAAACTTCAGGAGAGATACATCCCTTGAAGTTTAAGGCCTCTTTATGGATATTGGCAAATTTTCTAAATGTAGGGAAATATATTTAGCTTTGTTTTAGAAATGAAGGAATCTGAGGCATGGAGGCTCTCTGTCCAAACTTCTCACTGCTACAGGACACAAGGTCTTCTGGCAGCATCTCTGCTTGCTTGCAAACAGGCAGCCTCATGACTTTACCCATTGGTCATGTTCCTGTGGGGAGGCACCCATTACATAAAACCCTTCTGTCCTGTGCAGAAGCAACCGGGTGCCCAAACTTCTGTTGCAGCCTCTTAGGAAAAGCCTTTAATCTATGCCCCTGAATTCCCATGCTGTTTATTTATGGGAAGCCTTCTTAGGAAGGAGTTAATGATCATGGTATCTTCAAATCACATAGCTGGGTCAGAAAGGCCTTTCAGGGAGGTGTCTGAGGAACATTTAGATATTCCTTAATCCTGGGGATATGTTTTTCCTCTCCTGGCCTCTGCAAAGTGCACAACCCGCATCTGTGTAACTAATGAAATATTCCTGCTGATTGGAACCTAAACAATTACAGCATATTCTGATTTCTGATAGCCGGGCTGTTATGAACACAAGAGGCTCTATTAGGAGACAGGGACCCAACAGAGAGCTTAACAGCTGATGTCAGCTAATGCCCTGTCAAGTGAACACCAGGAGTTCAACCTGCATATGGCACACTAATCACAGTGTGGAGCACCTGTAGCAGTGGATTGGTGTTAATCAGGGCAGGCTGGGGACCAGCATGCTGCCCTGGGCTGCCCATGTGGATGGGAGGGATTTCTCAGCTGCAGAGAGACAGATACTCATCTCTTTATTAGCAACAAGTTCATGACTCTGGCCTCCCTTCCCTGTTTCCTGTTGCAGATTAACTAAAGGACAAAAGGTTGCTTCTGACAGCTTTATGGGCACCTATTGCAGCCAAAAAAAGGTCTCTGTGACGGTGTTTTGTTCCTTCAGAACAAATGATGTGTTGCTTTCTCTTAACAACAAAACCAAACACTGCCAGCAGCCTGGCATTTCTGAGCAGCCCTCCAATGATGAATGGGAAAATGAAGGCTAGCTCCTGCAGGCAGTTTTGTGCATTAAAAAACCAGAACAGCACAATGCGGAGGCTACTAGGGTAAACATGTTTCCTATTGGTAAGAGGATCTGCAACAAAAATAGGAAATTGTTACTTTTGCTATGCTTAGATACTGATCAGTGATCACCACCACCTTCCCCTGCCCAGCCCAGAGATGGGCCATATTTGAATCCCTATCTCAGCTGGTTTTAAGGAGGAAGAATGAAGAAGGGAAGCTCAGCTCAGTTCATAGAGCTCTTGTTTACCCCAGGGCTTTGCTGAGAGGCTCACTCACAAGTCCCTTACCTCTACTTGTTTTTTAGATCCCCTTGAAGCCTCCCCCATGTATTATTCCTCATTCTGGCTCTGTGGTTCTCTTTGGTTTCAGTTCTGTAGCAATAAAATATGGATGAAGGGCATGAAGAGCTGAGAAAAGAGAATAGAAGCTGTTAGTTGTGTGTTTTCCTTCAGTTCGTTGTAGCCCAAGTTTGTTAATGTTCAAGCTATTCTCTGAAGTTCCTATTTTCTCTATATTCTGCAGGGAAAAGGATAAATATGTGGAACTTGGGCAATAAGAGGTTTATAGTATAGGAATGATGTTCAGTCACTCCATGGTAATTGTGTTTAATATATATATTTCTGATGGCGCAGATATAGCCCTGTGCCACCCAATACCGGAATAAGAGTGATGGGAGCCATCCTAGCATGTCAGAAAGAACATTTGGGGGTGAGTAGATGTGAATCTGTTGCTGTTTGTTGGTTTTTGTGTGGTCTGCAAGCTACTTTGAATTTGGGGTCTTCCATTAATGGAATAGTTCATTAATTCTAGAAGAAGTCACAGATTTTTACACAGTTAGTTGATACTGGTTTATTCATTCTTGTGCATCGATGCTTAATCTGCAATGGAGCTTTTTTTCAGAGCCTTTTTTCACATCTGTTTTAATGTTTTCCTAAACCTTTCCCTCTTAAAGTAACATTAGGGTGTAGAGGACACTGTGTTTTTCCTTTTCATTCCTGTGGTAATGTTCTCTTGCATGGCTCTCTTTGACATATTCCATTTAATAAAACAACCTAATACTTCACCACTTTCTTCCAGCTGGAATCCGTCACTGCAAAATTGATCCTGTTCACTTCCAGAATCGGGTTTCCTCATTCCCCTGATGATGGTAGCTTACAGGTATATGAAGTCCCAGCCTGTGCTTCAAGGCTTTGTCACAATATAAGTACTTCTGAGCTTTATTTCAGAGATCACTTGCCTCCATAAGGCTGAGTGTCCAAAGGGTCTTGTTGATATGTATTGAAAGAGTCTTGTTGTTGACTTGAATGGGATGAGGAGTTCCCTGTGGAGATGCTCTGGGAAGAAAGTCAGCTGGGACTGGAAAACAAATAGGGATTTCCTGTAGTTTGTTGCTTTATTGGTTTCCTGTTGTTAAATATTTTTATTTCCTTTGTTCCTCTAAAGGCTCAGTTCTGGCTTTAATGAAGCTGTGGGTAAAGTTCATTATCTGATGAGGCCAAAGCTCATGTTCCCAGAAGGAGCATCTAATCTGTTAAGCCTCTCTGTCATCTAAACACTTCACTTTCCTTTTCAAACCTCCTCCTTAAATCTGCCAGGTGTTTTTGTTAGTTCTCCTGTCAGGTTAGGTCTTCAGTCTCTTCCCTGAATGTCCTCCAGTTTGTCACTGTTTGTTTCCTTTATCTTCAATTGTGAATTAATCTGCAATTCCTGGAGGCTGGAGGCTCCCTGCTGGGAGAACAAGAATGTATCTGAAGTGTTATATTGTTCGTTACTGAGGTTGGTTTGTCTGCTAACTAGAGAACAAGATTATTGTATGGCTACTGGAGAATAACCATAAAGGTGATGGGTTTTCCTTTCTCCCCTTATTCTGCAGCTCTACACTGCTTTAATTGCCATATGGTGGTGGTTCTTATGTCCCATGATATGCAGATCTCTGTGCTCACATTCAGTGCAGGGAGAACCCTGTTGGCCAATCAAAGTACTTTTGTAATAACATGAGGGGTATTTAAATGTAATCATATTGTGGTTATGCAATTCCTTATGCTAAAGTATAATCCATCTTCTCTGGCTGGAACGCTTTGTCTGGCTTCATCTGCTCAAATGCTCTCTCTGTGCTCCATGATAAAATGGTAATGGGAAATGCAAATCACATGGAAAAGGAATCGTGCACAAGATGATGATGATGAAAGACTACTCTAATTCTGGGTGTGTGTGTTCAAATAATTTGTAACTCCAACTCCTGTGCAATGGGACTGGGTATGTATCTGAAGATGTCCAACAGAGAGGACCTTTAGGATATACTACAGAAAGATGTTGGTAGTTACTTACTTTACATAAGTAGCTCTCTTCCTTGATAAAGACTGGCGCCAGCACCAGCCTAACTGCATGGGGGGATGGGAAAGCAAGGGAAAGGACTGATTTGAAAAGAAAGTACTTTGATTTTTATTGATAGAAAACAAAGATCCATCTGACAGCAAGCACTTGTAAAGACTTCAGGATGCATCATGTATTTTTAACATCAGCAGCTTCTGCTAAAAGCAGGGAACTTTTTTGCTGTCAGTGTTCCCTATGGGGTGAGATAGCAAGAGCAATTACAAATGAGTTTTGGGTTAGGAAGAAAATGTCTGTGGCTTTGAGCTGTAGTAAAACCAATGACAGCATCTTGTCCAAAGCACAGGGCTGCCCTCCAAAGCACTTGTTTATCTTGTCAGGCACTGGGAAAAGACCCCTGTAAGAGCCAGCTCTTATCTCCCTCCAGTGCTTTATCCCTCCTGTTCTCAGCAAGCTTTGGGGTGTGAGTCTCTGGTGCTTTTAACAGTGAGGCTTTTCCAGGATTCCTGGTAAAAAGGCTTCCTCAGTTCCAGCAGCTCTTGCAGGGCTCTCCATCTTATGTATGTACTTCAGGCAGTCATAAATGTATTTCTTCACATTATGGACTAGATACCACAGATCAAATTCTCAATTAAATGTGCAGACCTAATGCTTGACCTAGAAATCTCTTTAGGAAGTATGCATACATATATACAGATGTCCACATGGACACAGATATATATCATATCTGCTTTTATACAGCTGGAACACCCTAAATGTATTTGAGTAGTTTGAGTGACCAAATCTGTGATGTAAGCATGATCAACTGTGTTTTGAGAGAAATGGTAGTTTTCCAGGTTGAAGTTCCCCTTGTGACCATGAATGATTTTCTTGCACCTGCTTTCCACTGATAAGGGACAGGAGTAATAAATTCTTCTAAGATTGCTTTTCCCTGCCAGGTAGTCCTGTAGATGAAAGACTGCTGGCTTCCATTTGTAACGCTACCTGTTGGAACATCTATAGTGAGCAGCAATACGGAAGAGGAAAACTGGAGCAGAATGATGATTTTGAAAACCCCAACCCAATCTTCCTGCAGAAATCAATTGGAGAAATATGCTCCTTTCAGCAGTATAAGCTTCAAATCTAAGTAACCCTGGCTAAGAGAAAATCCAGCTGATGTGTGGCAATCAGCACACACTGCTCCAAAGACAGTTGGAAACCTTCATCTTTCCTGGTGAGGATTGGGGTTATCTGCAGTGATTCCCCTCCCTTCTGGGTCTGATGGGAAGACAGTGGAGCCCCTTCCAAAGGTAGAAAGTGGCTATCTAGTTTTGCTGTTTCTCATTCTGGCTCCTGCCTTTAACTTGCAGTTTGTCCCCTTTGTCCAACGGCCACGCCGTGTGTCCATTGATGGAAGGAGGTATTTCTGTTCTGAAGTCCATGTATCTAGCATTCATGAGACTTTTTGATGTGCTTTCCTGAGCCCTTGTGCATCTTGGAAACCCATGGAAACATGTGAGCTTGCAGTCTCTAGGTTGTTCTTGTCCCATTACTGATTAGCTGTGGTGGGGAGACAGAATCATTCTTCAGGTCAATGGTTTTAATGGGAGTGGAAGCAATGAAAATGCAGCAGAAATCACAATTAATGATTATTTAATAACTGAAGGGAAAGGCTTTATTTCTGCCTTTGTGTTAGGAGGAATAATGAGGAATTTATCAGTGTGACAATTGCCCTGGGGCCTCGGGGGGGGCTTTCATCTTGGGTTGGCAATGGGAGCATTTGGCTCTGTACAAATGCCACTGGAAAATCCACAGGACAAATGCAGCCGTTTCACACGCCATTTCCCAATTTTTATGCTATTCTCGTTTCTGCCGGATTAAGGTTTCCTGTAAAATGTGAAAATTGCTGTTGATTTCCAGTTGGAGCTGGTAAATCACTTATTTGGAGCTGGACTGTGGTGCACAGCATTTGCCTGTTTGAGTAGTTTACCTTATAATGGGTTGCTGTGATCCTTATCTTATTTCAGTCATGCTGGTTCAGTGCCATGTTCATCTTGTGGGAATCAGGAATTCTTTGCTTATCTCTGCTACAGCTGTTCAGGAGTGTTCCTGAATGTGGATGTGTCCTTCAAGATGTTGCTTGAGAGATCAGTCCCAAAGCTTTCAATGCAACTGAGTGGTTTGGATTCTTGTGTTATGTATTACCTGAACATGGTATGACCCCTTATTGGCCAGGATGACTTTGTACCAAGTAACTTAGATTAGAAAAGAAAGGAGCAAGAGTTTAACAGTACACAGTTCTCAGCTTAATAGATGTGCATGCCTCTACAATGTAATTCTGAAGTTGCAGGGCATTAATGTAGCACATATTGGAGCAGGCAGGCTTGGAAGCACAACACTTAGATGTTTGTACTTGTAGTGTTTGCACATGCTGGACAGCTTTGCTCCTGAAGCAAAGGTGGCTCCATCCACCAGCAGTACAAGCTATTGGATTCCATTCCCTTGTCATAATTCTGAGCAGGTAGAAGATGTGGAGTTTCCCAAACTCACCTTGCTTGTGGCAGTCACTGCTGTATCCCACTCGTGGTTGATTAGGATGAACTGTCAGTCCTTCTTGGGAAGGAAGCCGTGGCATCAGATGGCCTTGGCTGTTTCTCTTCTATCTGAACCTCTTGTCATAGCTTCCAGCAATACATTTACTTCACTACATCTTTCAGATAGAATTTATTTTGGTGAATGTTACTTATTTCAGATCTCTCCTTTTCTATGTGATAAGGAAACCTATATTTTTGCTTAGGAGATTATGTAGCATACATTTATTAGCAGTCAAGTTCACTAATTCTCTTTGGCTACACTGACAGCCCAATTCTCATCTCTCTTGACAGCTGTTTTCTTGAATTTTAAACATCCTAAGCATATCCAAGGGCAATGGAGGAATCTGATGGTGGTGCTGCCTGTTGCTAAGAAGCATTTAGCTTTCTGGGAGAAGGAAGTTTATTTCTGCAGTCCCAGAGAAGACATAGCAAAATATGTAGATGCCAGCTACCTGATGGAAAGGGATGTGGGAAATATTATCAGCTTTAAGCATGAGAAATACAACAGTGAATTACCAGAGGCAGCAATTATGATCAAACACTTGAGCAGAAGAGAAAGAAAAGAAAGCAATATGTATTGGGTAAAATGTGTCAGCCTTTGACCAAGTTTCCTGCAGAGTGAATGGCAAAGGTAGCTGTCTATGATGTATTTGCTTTGACTTTCCTTCACAGCGCAAGCTGTTTCCGCCATGCATTGTTCATGTCAAATATGACATTGGAAAAGGAGCTGAAGCATCACCAGGTCTGGCTGACAATCGTATGAGTGTTTCCAGTGACATTGATGTGTGTTGGATGTGGAACCCTGGAGCAAATCTTTAATGTCTTTCTCCTTCCTCTTGCTAGGATCTGCTTAGTTTATTCAGCTGAAAAGGGTAGAAGCTTTCAGTAGGAGCCACTGATACAAATCTCATACCCATTGGGGTGTCTCTGAGATAGGACACATTGAGAACCTCTGATAGTTTTTAAAACTCTAACTACTTAAATAGACATTGTGAGTGTTCAAAAAGCATTGAGAATCATTGAACAGGTATGAAAATCTTGATGCCTTACAGTGAATTGTGTTTTCTACGTTTTTAATGCAGGTAGCATTAATCTCTCTTCAATGCAGGCCAGGATGCTATGCCAGACCTTCAAGGAAGAAAAGTTCACACCCTCTTCCTCGTTGTTTGACGTGTTTTCCCATTCAGAATGGACCAGAGGATCTTTGCTTTTTCTCTGGTGGCTGTAGCATCTTCTGTATTAACCAGTGAAACAGTAACCCAGGAAATAAGCATTAATGAGAATTCCATTTAACACTGTGCTGAGATCTGCCTCCTCGGTTGCCTTGGAGACAACACAGCTATTATCTAGCAGGGAAGTGAAAGGGCCATATAGGATTTGCCTGAAAAGCACACTTGAGTTTCTGTACTGCACCTTTCAAGTAGCTTATACAGCTTCTGTCCTAGGAACACAGCAGTGGTTCTCTGTGTCCTTCCTGTGTCAGAAATAGACATACATTTGTCAATAAGTAGGATTTCTCTTTATATTTCACTAAAAGCTGAGGTCAGAAAGTTAGGTTTTGTGGTGCCCTCATAGTAAAAGAGATAGAAATGCTTCATCATCTCAGACTAAGGGCAGGTGCGTAGGGCAGAGCTTGCCTTGGTGCACCTGCTCTTAAAAGCACAGAGTGGCCCTGAGCAGAGTGGGTGGATTCTGCAGCCCTTCCTGAGGGGCTGTGTTCAGCAGCTGCAGTGATGAACATTTGTGCAGTGTTACTCTCTGTTGTTGTTATTCTCATTATTCTCTGTGTTGCTGTATGAAAATCACTGTACAATTGCAGACTTTGCCTTTTCATGCATTCTGCTGAGCACTTCCACAGAAAGCACTGCCTGACAGCCTGAGTATTCAAGGACAAGACAGGATTAATTCATGGAAGCTTTCTAACCAACATTCATGAAGTTTGGCAATAGTTTCCCATCATTACCTAAAATTAATGTAATTTACTCCTCACTCCTATTGCCAAGGAATGAGCNTCTTTATATTTCACTAAAAGCTGAGGTCAGAAAGTTAGGTTTTGTGGTGCCCTCATAGTAAAAGAGATAGTCTGAGATGATGAAGCATTTCTAAGGGCAGGTGCATAAGGCAGAGCTTGCCTTGGTGCACCTGCTCTTAAAAGCACAGAGTGGCCCTGAGCAGAGTGGGTGGATTCTGCAGCCCTTCCTGAGGGGCTGTGTTCAGCAGCTGCAGTGATGAACATTTGTGCAGTGTTACTCTCTGTTGTTGTTATTCTCATTATTCTCTGTGTTGCTGTATGAAAATCACTGTACAATTGCAGACTTTGCCTTTTCATGCATTCTGCTGAGCACTTCCACAGAAAGCACTGCCTGACAGCCTGAGTATTCAAGGACAAGACAGGATTAATTCATGGAAGCTTTCTAACCAACATTCATGAAGTTTGGCAATAGTTTCCCATCATTACCTAAAATTAATGTAATTTACTCCTCACTCCTATTGCCAAGGAATGAGCCTGGGTCCTGTCAGCCCTTCTGACTGCAGGTGCTTATTTGATTTCCCCCATTCCTGTTAAACTGCTAAGATTCCTTCCTTCTTGGCTGATTTAATGTCATTACTTTTACTCTGGAACCTTTGCCCTAGCTTCACCTTTTGCTCCCTCTTTATGTACAAAGTTTTCCCAGATCTTGTCTTGTGGACATCTTTGTCCTCATCTCTTGCAAATGTTTCCATGTCCCCTCTGTGCTCCATCTTCCTTCCAGCAGCATCTGCTGCTCACTCTTGTCTGCTGCTGCCTCCACAGCACTAGGTGAGAATAGTTTCCTCATGGATTTGCACTAACATCTTTTTTCCTTTAGAACACAATCTTTTTTGTCATATTATTAACTATGGCGATTGTTCAGGCCTGTGTTTGCCATTGTACATGTTGTACTTATTGTGCATTCAGCCTGTGCAATCAGCAGGGTGTGAAAGGGATTCTTTGGCACTTTTGTTAGTGATTAGTATTTGTATGGCACTTTGAAAGCTTAAAGTGGTATAAGAGATGAGTAGTAGTATTAATAATGACATGCTCTACTATACAGAATGGAGCTTATGCATATGGTGGTTATCCACAGTCTTCTCTTTTCTAAACACTGTTATCTTTGTGATCTGCCTCTTGCTTACCTTTCTCACACCTGTCAAAGTGCTTTTCAAACAGCTTTTCTTCTTCCTTTGATTAAGGGCACACAGGGGAAAATAAACCTCCTTTTAACAGGGAATTTAGCCTTCAGGTTTCAGTGACCACCCCCAGATGTGGCTGTCATTAAGCCATGTTGGGGGGCTTTGATCTAACCAGTTTTCTCCTAATCTCTCTGATTATCTACTAAGATCTGCCATTCATTAAAACCCATGTAGTTTTCAGTAGCATCTGGGGTTTGGTCTTCCTGGAGGAGTGCCTTTTCTTGTGTCCAGGTAATGTTTCATCTGTGGTTTTTATGCCCCTCCCTACAGCTTCTCCTTGGGAAACCAGCTTTGTGGCTGAGGAGGAAATGGATGGGTACACTTCTATATAGAGGAGGTTTTTTGGTACCCTATTAACTTTGGACTTCCAAGCATCAGTACATTAAGGGCCACCAAAACATGAAAATAACAGAGTGGAGTCAAAAATGAGCAATTGGGAGAATCAGGCCTATAGAGGAAATTAATTTTTCACTTTTAGGAATACGTGATGACAAAATGAAATGATCAAACCTTTGCCAATACAAAACCATCCAACAATACCGAGTTGATGATTCAATTACCTGCACTATATTCAGAGACTGTGATTGTAAGCAGCAATTCAAAGCTACCTACTGCATAGAGGCTTTAATTAACTCTAATGATAATTGCAGAGCATATGTTTCCATTTTGGGCAACAATTAGCCAGCTTATGTAGGGAATCTTGTGTGGGCAAAAAGAGGTGGTGAGAAAAAGACCTAGTATTGGATATATATTTAGTTGTTGCTAACTCTTAGACCTTATTAGAGGGAGGAATATGCTTTGAGCTGTGAGAGCACTGAGAAAAAGTATGGTCTTCTACATACACTCCTTCTCCTATGCAAGCTCAAGAGAAATAGAGCCTGATTTAGCAGAACTGATTTCTTTGTTTCCAGCCTTTCAAGAATCTCTCTGAATGGGGACAAAAGAGTTTTTCTTCCCTAGAAGTATGCATGCTTTGAAAACACCTGGGACTAGGATGGATGTACATTGTTGTAAGAAATCTAGGCTATCCCAAAGATGCCTATGCTAATAAGTTTGGTACCCATAAGATTTAGGCTCCAAGCTTCCTTCAGCAGTCTTGTAAAGCCCATCCTAAACATAGCTGGTTTTGAGAGCACCAACAGCCTCATTCAGTGGGTGTTCTTAGACCTATCTTCAGCAATTTTCTTGGATGCAAGTAGGACATATACTTAGTGAACAGACAGAATTCTATCAACAACCAACCTCCAGTGATCTTGGGAGCTTTCCTGAAATGTACCTTTCTTCTTTCTCCTTTTCTATGACTCCATTAGAATCAGAAGTATGAAAGACTTGTGATACGTTAATATCACTCTAGAAATGGAGTCCCAGCTCCTTGGGGTTCCTGTTACTGTGTTGTTGTGGGGAAGTTATCTCAAAAGTCACCTGCTTAGAAGCATCACTTCTTAAAAACTGAGGTTTCCATTTTTATTTCAGGAAGTTGGAAGCTAATTCAGGGGAAAAACTTGCTCAGGGGTCGGTTTTGTTTGTGCTTTTCTTTCACCGAACACTTCTGATGGACTTTCAGAATGCCCTTTCTGTAATAGGGACTGTGAAATGGTCTCTGGATGTGGCATTCCATATTTATCAGCAATCTAAAGCTATGAAAAGCTGTATTCTTTTTGTTGAAAAAGAACTAGTGCCATGCAGACACAAAAGAACCTCCTCTGCAAAGACAGTTGTGACTGTTGTGAATGTGGAGCTATATATACAGGCATTCTGAAAATGAAGCTAATGGCCTTATTTCAAGTCAAAACAACACAGCCAAAACGCTTCTGGTTTTACCCTAAAAAGATGTATCAGATGGCCAAAATATTTAGAGATAAAAGTGAATTTTACCAAATGCTTTGCTCCAAAGCATCAAATGGGATAGCTGTATTAATTGTTTATAAACCCTAAGCTGTACTTATTGCTTAGAAAAGATGAAAGAGAAACAAGGAGAAGATAATATTTAAAGAATGTGGAAGTGGTTCTGTATTTGGTAGAGACTTCTGCTTAACCTGAAGAGACCATGAAGGGGTGTCCTGGGTTCAGCAGTTGCAGTCAGTTTTTCTTCTCTTTAGTAGCTGGTTCAAACTACAACAAGGGGTTTCTTAAATCTTTTCATATCTATGCTGTGTCCTGGTCTCAGATAGAATAAGCTTGATGCAGGCTGAGGGGAGGATTGCCTGTTTAATTCATACATCCTATATTAGTGCAGCCTTATTCCTTCAGTCTTAGGGCTGTCATAGAGGTGACTTTGAGTTCAAGTGCCAGGATCCACCACTTGATCTGATACCCTTTGGGGAGTTCCAAATTATCATTACTGATAATTTGGGCGTTACATGAGGGAGAACTAATAGAGAAAACTCTTAACTAATTACTGTGCTACTATATTTCATTTTGAGTGCAAAAGGAGATAAAGGATCCTTTTGGACATAGATTGGGAGTCATTATAAATACATTTCTTGGTGACTATTTCATGCTGAGGCTTCCTAGAGCATTTGAGCTGATACAAAGTTGGTGAGTCCTACTTTGTATTGACTCCAATCAGGCACCAATCCTGCAGTAAAAGGCCTGAAAGCATTATATCTCCACATGATATGTGCTTACTGAATATGTACATGTGCTTGTGTGCATTGTCCATCTGAGGGGGAAAACCCCAAAATGCATTTAAAGCTGTGCTTTGTCCTCACGCAATTACGAATTCTCCAACAGTGAATGATTTCCCTAGAATTTTGGAGAACCACTTTTGACTCTTACTCTAACATAAAACCATTTCTAGTCATGATCAAGGTCAAACCTGGAAGATAAAACCAGCTTTTATATTCTTCCAGTACTGCAGAGAGAGAACAGCGCTCTGAGCAGGGTGCCTTAAAGCAGCACAGCAAGGTGACTGCTTCCCAAATTTACAAAGTATGTTGGAACATTGCAACTAGTCCTGGCTATTGTGTGGTAATCGGAGGTGCAGGCTTGCAAGTAACTGTGCTACTGCTGGGCTACAGCTCTTTTCTTCTCTCTCCAATTCTGCCAGGAGAAGACCATGAATTCAAACTTGCCTGCTCTGGCAACCTGCCACTCCAGCCTCGGAAGCTGTTTTTCCTTCTCTTTTTTGTTCATCTCCCAGAATGTATTAATTGCCAGGATTGTGTATTTTCTGTATCTTAACTCCAATAAGACACCCGTTGTATGTCCCCACAGAATGGTCTTTCAGGAAAGATCCCTGTTCTCCCATGTCCTGTTGACCTTTAGAGGTAAAATGTTTTCCCCGCAGTACTTCTACACTGTGAAATGACTGGGCAAAGCTTGTGTACATCAGTGGATCCATTACAATAATTGTTTTTGTCATGCTCAGCCTGGGAAATGATGCTGGATGTTGGATATGTGTTTTGGATCCTGCTGCAATGGGAAGGATATGACTTGTGGGTTTGCACATAAAAGCACTTACAAGGAATTTATGTTTTTCCTGGTTTGCAGGGTCAAAATGCTCGTCTTGGCAAAAAAAGGTGTTGATGCGATGAAGTTTAGCAGATAATAATAAGGGAGGGGGGAGGGGGAAGAGGAACTGTTGTGTTTCTAGTCTTAAAGCAATTGACTCCATGACACCTTTCTGTGAAATAATGTCTGTATCTGTGTTATTCAGACTGGAATTCCATCATGTAGCATGGGCAAAGGATGCAGCTTCAGTAGAGCACTGCAAGTGCTGTCTGGTTCACGTGTTATCTGCCTTTGCAAAAAAAAGAGGGCTGGTCACTGTTGGGCCTGGGTAACCCTAGGGACTGCAGAAACACCTCTAGGTTTAGTGCTACCCTCACCACCAGTGCTACGAACAGCTCTAAGTTTAGCTTCTTTATATTCCAGGAGGTATTAGCACTCCTTTCTTGTAGTCCTGGCAGGAAGCTGACTGCAGTCAGTCTTAGAAAACCCCAGTGTCCTCCCCAGTAACCTGCTCCCCTGTTACTGTCCAAAGAAAAGGCTGGGGTTCAGTCAGGAATCAAGCCACTTTCTGCCTAGATCTGCAGGTGTTTGTTTTAATAACATTTCCTTCTTGAGGTCTAATTGGTTCTGATTTTTAAATCTCCCAGGTTTGGACTATGCCTTTGGAGAGTTTGTGTTGTTGCTGTGCCATTTATATCCCAGTTTCTTTGGGGTTTTTCCTTTTCTGTGGGCAGAAGAGCTTTTGCAATCCTCATTTGACTTCTGTGGCTTCACCTCCCTGCCCTGGTCTGTGTCTCCACAGCCCTGAGCAGTGCTTGACTATCACTGGTATCTACTGACATGCAGGAAGCTCATACGGAGGCAATTTCTTTGCTGTGCAGGTTAGTAGGCATTTGACTTGGAGACATAATGGGGGTGGCTTGGAGGACTTTCTCTGCTAGTCTTGTTTTCTTGTGGGCTTGTGCAATCGCACCTCTCAAATGATCCTGATGTTGGCTTGGCGCTCTCTTCCTGATCTGGAAGGGGATTCAAACAGAGCATCTATTCAGTTTCCTGTTGCTCAGCACGTTTTGTTGGTGCAATAGGTCCTCTTTTGGTTTATGCCAATGTCAGTGTCTTGCAGTCTCTGCTGTGTCATACTCTGCTTGCCTCTTTGCCCTTGTAATAGGAAAACTAAATGGACAGCAGCAAATGTCCTAGCACAATCTTCTGTGTTTGTGCTGGAAAAACATGTAGACTGTGAAAGAAATGAAGGGTAACAGACATTATGGGAGTTGATAAGAGTGTCTTTATTGTTAGCTGTTGATGAACACAGAGGAGGATGTTATCAGGTCTTTATATAAACTCCCATGAATTAGGCTGCCATGATGTAACTTGTCACTTCTTGTGCTAATTGTGAAGCATGGTGAGTCAAAGCTAGAGGTAACACTGGTACTTTGGACAATTTCATTAAGATACATGTGGAAAGAGGAATCTGAAATCTGCAGCAAACAGAGGGTAAGTGCTGGAATATGGGCTGCTCTGCTGCACTCCCCCTGTAAGCTGTCCTTGCTCATGAATCTGCTGTACCCCTTTTCCCAACTTGCCCTTGCTCACAGGTCTTTGAGGGTGTTAAACTGCTGCTTCTGTCAGAGCCTAGCAACCAGGTTAACCAAAGCCATCATATTACTCACAGTGGCTGTTACATAACTGTCTAAACTACTGTTCATGGTGCACAATGGAGTCCCAGGTGTTAAGCTATTGACTGCATTGACAATAAGCAGCTCCTGAGAAGTCTCACCTCGCTGCTCTGCAACCAGATTGTGTGATGCTAATTGCTCTGGATCAAGGGCAAAGCAACCTTTAGTTTATAAATTCACTACTACACTGCAGCTATGGCCTTTATTGGCTTCTCACAGGTAAACTCCTCTGAGAAGAAGCAGAATAAGATTTAATAGTAACCAGTTTTAAAGAAATGGGGATCATTGTCAAAACCACTGCAGCAAGAACTCTGCACACACTGGGAAATGGAATAATTCTTGTGAACTCCAGCAATCCTGATCTATTGCACAGTATCCTGTGACAGCAGTAACAGACATAGCTATGGGGCCACTGAAGAGAACAAATCAGATGCACACCTGGAATTAGGAAATTGGCAGAAGCTTCCTAAGGGAGAGACATAATTTCCTTCCATAAACCTTGGCATGCTTGCTGAAAGATTTCACTTTCCAATGGAAAGCATTTTAATATCCTTTTGACTGGCATCAATTTTGTTATTACATTGTGTGGAAGTCACATCTAGAGTGCTTAATTAGGATTTAAATTCCCATTAGTCAAGCTGATCTAATGAAAATGAGACATTTGATAATGATGAGGCAGTGGAAAGGAAACATTTCTTATTAAGTAGCTTATTTATGTTTTTCAAATGGCCAATAAACATCAGTGAGTAAGTCCTTCCTTTGAGGAAAATAACTATGGGTTAAGTGCTGGGTGTTGTTATTTGGCCCAAAACTAGCAGGCTGGCATTGTGGCTGCTATTGTACATGGTGCACAACGCTGGGAACCTTTGCTGTGGTACTTGATGGAGACAATCAGCTTTACTGGAGAAAGGAAGTGTTTTCAGGTTTTGGATAACATCTTGTGGAAGACACAAGGGAAGTTAAACTGAGGCACCAAGCTGAGGCCCTGGGGCTCTTCAGTGAGGGGAGGAGAGCATGCATGGGACTGTTTTCCTTGTTGATTGGGTTGGGGAGAATGAGTCTATAGGAGAACAATAGGGAAATGGATTGGGGAGAAATGAGGTGCACTGCTAGCCTCTGTCAAATGGCATCTGCAGCAGGCAATTAGCAGCAACCTTGCTAATCGAGTACCAAATGAAGTGGATCTGGTCAAGGGCTGCAAATTCACCTTAATTCTTGGCTTGTTATTTTCCTGAGGAAAGAGTGAGAGCGGAGCCTGTGCTCCCATTTCCATGCTGCTCATACCTCTTTCTGGTAGGGATTTCCTTTCTTCTGTAAATCTTCTTAAAGAGTACAACTTGAGGGAGGAGCGTTTGTTTTCCCAGGGAGCTGTTGCCTGTCCTTTCTGCCAGAAGTCTCTTGTGGTGCCTTCATGCATTGCTGCATCCTTTCTCACCCACTGGACCTGAACTGCTGTCTGAGCATCGCTTTATCACAGCTGGGGGGTGAGCAGCAGCCCTGGCATGAGATCAGTGCTGCCCTGAGAGACAAACCTGGGGAAAGAGACTGAAAACTGTGCTGCTCTTGTCCCAGGAATAAGCAACTGTATTGCAGTCCATAGAATCCATAATTGCAGGGAAAGGGCACAGCTGTCCCAAGGGACATGAACCTGAAGCTGTGGATCAAATCTAGTATCTTTTAGTAAATGGGAAATTGAGTATCAGCTTAAATGCTCCTCTCTTGGAGGAATTCTTAGCCATTCAGGATCTTTGGAAATTCACATTCAGAGCTAGACTGAACCCCAAGAGTCATAGTTTAAGCATATTTTGGTTAGAAAACAAACAAATCACATCAAATTACATCACAAATGATGTAAGCTCCCTTTAATAGTGGTGGTACTGTATTGTAGTGGCCTACAGCCTCTTTTGAAACAGGGTTAGGGTCCACCTGAATCTTGTCTCATCCCTTTCTCACTTTGAATTATGAAGATCAGCTCTTTGCCCTTTAAACTAAGATCCAACTTGGTCTGCAACAAATACATTAATTACCTGGGGAAATGTTGGCAATTCCCTGTTTTTTTTTCACAGCCATTAATAAATCTGCCTTTCCAAACAAACAGAAGCAAATTTCCTTGCCTTCTCTAATGAATCCCTGGAGGGAAGCATGGATTCTGCATGTAAATGTGTTTTGCTCAGATTACCCATCTTTAAGTGGTGTTTTTTCTCCCTCTTACTTATTGCTCAGTTCAGCAGCATTGAACACTTCTCCTGCTTCCCAAGACTGAACTCTTCCCCAAAATAGCCAGCCAAGCACAGGATGCCCCAGGCATTTTAAAGCCCAGCAAATAGCCCAGTTAAAAGCAGTCATTCAGCCTCTGAGCAGACATAACCCTGTGTCCTGCTTGTCTGAGGATCCCAGGAAGTCTTGCTGTCAGCTTTCACTGTGGGAACAGGCATATCCACTAACCCAAGTGCAGCTGTATTCAGCTCCTCTCATTCTTGTCATGGAGGCATCCTGCAGGTGGGAAGTTGGGGTTGCAGAGAGGGTCTCCATGCTGGTGTCTGGGCAGAGTTGGTGAGATCTGGGGAAAATCACCAGGAAGCTGTAGGATCTGGTTTTGGTGTGTTCTCAGAAATAGCTGTGTGTCTTTAGAATTTGTGGCTATGTTCTGCTCTGGTTTTGTGGCTCTTGAGATGAGGGGAATGAGATTGGAAAAGGAGTGACAATACTATTCCATAGGAGGAATATAGAGTTTGATCCTTCTGTGATTTTATATGCAACTTCTCTAACTCACGCCATAGCCTTCTACTGCTTATTATATGCAGCTTTCAAGCTGGAGGCTTTTAGGTGATTTATGGTCTTTCCAAAAAGCCCCAACAAAACTTGAAATGTGTTTCAGCAAGTTTTATGAACAGTGGAATTTGTTCTTTCTTGGGAACAATAAGGGAAAAGGCAACAAACAGCATATGCTGCAAGGGTGTAAGCCCCTTGCTTAAACCTGAATGTCCATCAGTGGTCACTTAAATGAACCATGAATGCTCCTCCTGGGGTCAGCTTTGGGTTGATGCTGGGTTCACTGTCACCACCCAGTGTGAAAGCTCATATGTTTGCTATTGGTCTGAAACAGAACAAATATACATTGCTTGATGTTCTTAAAAACAGCCATCAGGGACATACTCTTGACTAAACTGATGTGCTTCCAGGGCAGATCTGTTAACCTCACCACAGTTGCTCCACATTGCCATTTTAAAATCTGTGTGATAAATATTAAACTGGAAGAATGACATTTTAACGGCAAGTTCCTCTGGGGTTTTATGATAAAATCACACATTCTGTTTCAGATCCAGAAAACTACTTGCTGTGCACTTAGGGGGTAACTTCCCTCAAAGTAGGTAGCAGTTTCATCACTGGATAAATCAGTCCTGCATGATTCAATATGCTCTTATAAGACACTAATCAGATGATTGCATATAAGATTACAAGCCAGAAATACTAGCCATGTTGTTTTTTCTTGCTTGCAGTAGCTACTAAGTACTCAATGAGAGAATTGCAGCCTGTCAGATGCTGAGTAATGGCCAGCTGTTTGTTGGGTACCGGGTGTTTGCTCACCCAGTGCACACTGATATGTGTTATCCACCCTGGTGGTAATGTGTGCTATTAACTCTGGAAGGGTGATTCAAACCCACCTCCAGTTATGGGTCAAGATACTGAGTGAGATCTGATCTTGGCGTCTGCCTTTTCCTGTAATTTGGAAAGCTGCATCCTCAAAGGTATAGTCACAAATATATTCCAGAGTATTGGATCTCAGGCTCTGATCTGTTATTACAAGAGTGAGTTATTTCTTTCGCTTGTCCAGTGGACATGCTGCATTTTCTGGCTTTTTTTGATGCCATTAATGAAGTACTTTTTTTCTTTTTTACTAATAGGTACTGGCACTTGATCACACAAATTAAGATCTTTGAGGTCTAATACATCTAATGGCCCAATAATTCAGTTCTTGACAGTGATGGAGGGAGGGAAGCAGAAACACCGTCTCCAAATCCAGTCCCAAATGTTTGTCTGAATGGAGAAAGCAGAAGCCCAAGAATGGTTCTGTTCTCCCAGCCCTAAACATCTGAGAGATTTGAAACGGGACCTTACGTCTGAGGTAGTTTTGTAATGGGGGGGGGGGGAATAAAAACCCCACCGGGGAGGG